>KK100058.1:104252-136935 GCA_000611695.1 Rhizomucor miehei CAU432
CCGAGATTATTAGAGCATGCGTGCTCGAAAAGTACCCGCTTCGGGGCGTCCATCAGGAAGTTAGGTCTGCCCAGCATTCATGATATTGATCATGAATCGTAGGCTATGAATCTTTCTTATGACTTCATCCTTCAAATAAGCTGAAGTGATAGATTGCAGGGAGAAACCTCAATTTTATCATTCATATAAGGTTGCTCTAGAATTTTATCTTTGTTCTTTTGTTACCGATATACGGTGTAGGTGCAGCATCTATCATTGTCTTCAGCAGATTCACTGTTTCTTTTATTCCGAGCCTCGCTTTTACACACCTTCCACAATGCTGTGGTGAATATATCCGAAACTTAAACTGAAACTTATAGCATATCTTTGACAATTTCTTGCATTACCATGCAAGACAGAAGCTCACTTGCAAGTGTTCGTCCAAAACTCACTCCAGAATGAACGACGATGGCTGCCTGAACTACTATTAACATATACCGCTTCCCAGAGTTAAAGGATATAATAAAGGAACTAGAGCCAGTGTTGCAAGAGAGTTGCTTTCAGGATCTATTAATCTATTGATCATTATTTTGGAGCCAACATTAACACAATTATCAAACTCTGTGACATTTTAGCGATGCACAGCGCCGACGCAGCTCCAGTTCTTTTATAGCAAATAATGTCTCATGAAATGATATATCGCGGCACCATTTGGACATAAAATTGCTAGCAAGTGCTGCTTTTAAAGAGAGACCTCTTGGGATTGACAGATTCCCTCTACAAGAGACTGGTGAAAGATTGCCTTTTACACTTAAGACATCTATCGATTTCTTTTTTTTTCTTCCAGGTACGAAGTCTTGATACTCAAGGTCCGAATTTGTAGGTGCGCGCCCTTCCCTTCCGCCTGAGCCGATGCCATGAGCGATCAAGAAATCGGCTCCACGCTGAACAATGCCAGTTATCTCGCCGAGAGCACTCTTCGAATTCAGGAACTGCACGAAATTGAACAAGTACATGTCGAAGTTTGCTGACACGCTCGATTGCGCATTTAACAAGCAAGTGTCTTTAGAAAATAGTGCTTTTGGTAGAAACAGCAGGCGACGCGATAGGATTGTTGGCTGGCGAGGACGATAATGAATCAGAAGAAGCCCTTCAACAACGCTCCACCAGTTTTCGAGAGCTGGCAGGACGGTACTTTTCGCTCGTAAACGTATGAACAAAAATTTGCATGCTTCTGGGCCGTTCAACAAGCATTTACACAACTTTCTTTCATTTTATATTGTCTCATATAGGATATTCAGCTTTCTCTACGCAGTAACGCGCAATATCTCGCAAAGACAGATAGTATACCACCGGGTGCAAACAGAAGCATCCCATTTCGTGCTTCAATTGCGACGGAACAAACAGAGTTGGAAGTATGGACGATGGCTGTGCAAACTATACAGCAACGAGTGGAACATCTCAAGCGGTTGGCACACGAATAACTATTTTATGTCCTGATCGAGAAACTTGCGCGTCTTTAGCTCATCTGGGAGATACGTCTGGTCCACCGGCTCGTCGTAATCTGGATTATACTTGTAACCTTTTCCATATCCGACATCCTGCCCTGTCATTTTAGCGCAAGTAATGCAAGCAAGTTTTGCCATCTATCACAAACCTTCATTAATTTTGTGGGTGCGTTTCGAATATGTAAAGGTACAGGGTAGTTTGGCTCTTGTCGAATTGTTTCTTTAACCTAACAAGGAATTTGTATCGTGTCAACTGAGGATCGTTGTTCAAATGCCATTCTCTTGACTTACGAGGTTGTATGCTTTGTAAGTTCGCACGCTTTTCTTTGTTTCTGCCAGATATGTAACTAAGTGGGCCAAGATAGTGTCGCATTCCGGCATGCCTATCCTTTCGCATGCTTGATATGCAGCTACAGCCTAGAAAAGCAAAATGGTCATGTCTGAGAATTGTTGTTTACATTGATTTAAAAGAATCGAGTGTTTTACCAATGGCAATGCTGAATTGTCTGCGAGACCAATGTCTTCACTTGCACATCGGACGAGGCGTCTGGCTACATACAGTGGGTCCTCCCCTGCTTCCAGCATACGTCCCAGCCAGTAGAGAGCGGCATCGGCGTCGCTGCAGTATCGTAAGCATCAGAGATTCGATTGTTTCAATTAAAGTCCTGCTTACCTGCCACGGATACTTTTATGTAAAGCACTGATAACATTGTAGTGCTCCTCACCGTTGCGATCATATAATAGGTGTGATTTCTGGAATGCACCTAAGTGTCATATGTTACAGACTGCAGTAATTGATCATCGAAAATCCATAAATAAATACCTTTGATAGTTTCTGTTTTCAACGGCGCATCTTTTGATGGCAAGACACTCAAGGCAACTTCCAAAGTATTTAAAGCGTTCCTTGCTGATCAAACATTATTCGTTAGCTTGCATCCTTGCAGCAATATGCTATCATTTAAACTTACCATCACCATCGCTGAAATTTGCTAAATACCGGAGTGCTTCCTCTTCCTCTGGCTCGTGCTTTTCTTCTTCTCTGTCTTCCTTTTGTTGTTCCTGGCCTTCACATCGCCAATGCCGTAGAGCTCGCGATAAGATACCCAAAAGTTGGTCTTCAGTGAGCCGTTTCAAAACAAACACTCTGCAGCGAGACAAAAGTGCCGAGTTGACTTTGAAGCTGAAAGACACAATTAACAACAATCCACTTGGTCAGCGGTGAACCTCCTAAAAATGCATTCGATAGCCAATTTACCTAGGATTCTCGGTTGTTGCACCAATGAGGTGAATAGTACCCTGCTCGACATACGGCAAAAACAAATCTTGCTGTGCTTTGGTGAATCTGTGAATTTCGTCGATGAATATTATTGTCTTTTGTCCAGTCAGAGTGAGATGGCCTCGCGCTTCGTCAAATGCTTTCTTGACATCCGATGCCCCGTGGCTCGTAGCACTCAATTCTATGAACCGCGCCTTTGTCGTTTTGGAAATGATACGTGCAATAGTCGTTTTTCCACATCCAGGAGGACCCCACAGAATCATGGATGGTATCCGATCATATTGCATGAGTGCCTTCAAGACCCCTTTTTCTCCTAAAAGTTCTTCTTGACCAACGAACTCGGACAAAGATGAAGGTCGCACTGAATCAAAACTGCTTTTAGTATGCATTGCTTGTCTAATTAGGTTTTTATATCTCACCTTTTGCTGCCAGGGGCATAGATTCAAGTGCAGGTCTCGTTTTTGTCGCTTGGTAGAGGGTGGATCGGGCTGATTGTTCTGTCCTTGCGACTGCTCGTTCGCTGGTCGTTTCATGGATGACGTTGATAGATGACTGGAATTTGAAGAAGAAGGACTTGGATCTGTGCGTTTGCTTTGTGGTGTGAATAATGGTGCCATTCGCTGCGGCTACGTTTTCCCCGAAACATCTTAGTCTTCTTTTCTACTGCCATTGTACTTATAACTGCAAGTAGTACCTGAGTGGGACTCTTCTCACTCGAATTTACTGTGCGTTTCTCGGGAAACTCGATGGTTCCTGACAAGCTCAACCGACTTTGCTGTGTCTTGAGAGGACTCGTCGTAGCTGTCTTTGTCACAGGTGGGCAGTTGGCGTCAATGTGAGCATTGATCTGAGAGGCAGGTACAGTTTGTCCACATATCGGACAGCTAACTGAGGAGAACCTCTTTGAGCTTCATTGCTACGCTGTAGTAAGTGCTTGCGAAGCTTGCTACCTTGATCGTCCATTGTCATTCGGGAAGCTGTCAAAAAACAGAGAGAGAAGCGCAAAAAAAGGCGCCTGATTTGGTAATGAACGCGTTTGCATATCCGACACATATTCTCCTCCTTGGTTTTCAAGATGGTCGATGATGTATATCAAAAAGTATTGAAACTTACAAATGACCTGGCTGCACAACAGCAGTCGAATCAAGCACTTGCTTCCGGCATAAAATCGCAGTTGGTGGAACTCAAGGTATACTGGTGATGCAACGGGGCGATCGCTTAGAGAGACTTTGTGTGTTGAAAAAGAACTCGGGCATATAGCAACGAGCTGCCAACAGTGCACTTGAACGCGGTAGGTCGAGAAACGGGTGTGGTGTATATAGCTGGAGGCAATATTTTAATAATTCACTGCAGAGCAATCTTCTTCGAATGCAATGGAGCAACAGTTACTGCTAAACGCACAAGATATCTCAGAAGACAGCATCCAGGGCAACTATGTAAAGCTGTTACAAGAGCATCAGAACACTGTTCGTCAAAATCAGCAGCTAGAAAAGCAATGTAAAGATTTACAAAAGCTTGTAAAAGAATATGAATTAGCGTTGGAGCATGTTGCTACAAAATTAAGAGCTCACACGGCAAGTGATCTTCGTATATTAACCAAAGTTTGTAAACTAACGCGTTTCTAGATATCTGCAACAGAGGGGCAAGTGCAGCTACGGAGAGAGTTTGAAGCTCTATTGGACGCAGAAAAAGTTCGTAAATACGCAAAAGAAATGCTGCATCGTAGTGATTGACACTGAAAAATATTCATAATTTATAGAGCACCACGGCAGAGCTGATGGTTGAGAATATTACGTTAAGACAACATTTGCATCGATTGGGAGGATTATTGCGGGAGGCATACAATCAAGATAACGCAGATGATTACACTACCCAACTCGCTCAACTCACAATGGAAAATCAAGGTCTAAGGGATATGTTGAAAATTTCGACCGTTGCGCTCGACTCTTTACCGCCTCCAGCTAAAAGCGACAAGACTGAAGCAGTTAAATCGCACGGCCAAAGTGGTGTTGTAGAAGAGTTCTTCAGTGACAATACATAGGTGAACAGAGTATACTAGATACCCAAGATATATATTATGATTCTGGAATCTCTATTTGTTTTCCTTGTTTTCTTTGTTGCTCCCACCATCTTATAGCGCTCATTACTCGTATTTTCCAATTGGTACCTCCTGCTAGGATATCCTTATCCTTTAGACATTTGCGTATAGTAGCTGTAGCTTCTTTCTGTCCTGCGTCGTATTCTTCTTTACATTTAGCAACAAAGCTGGCTTTGGCACCCGTTAGGCGGGTGATTTCAGCCGTAGATATGGATTCTTCAAGCATGCCAAATATCGTCCAAACACGACCCTTTTTCAGCAGCCACGGTTTTACAACAAAGCGATAGGGTCTGCCTACAAAGAGTAACCTTGTCTCTATAGATGGCTCCCTGTTTGTCAATCCCAAGCCTACACGACTTGACGCATGGACCCTATGATCGTCATCATCGTTCACCAGCCGCGTCTTTTGCCGTTTCGCTGGACCTTCCTCCTGTTCGTCCTCCTCCGCACTCGTACGTCGTGGTTCCAGATAGAATCCACTTTCGGTGTCCCAGCACCATCCAGCCCGCTCCTTCCAACGTGTTTCCACAAGATCCTTTATATTCTCGTGCCCCAACCTTGACAGGATTTCATCTACAACAAGACTCGGCCCTTCAATGACTTTTTCTGATTCCTGGTCCATGATGGCTCGTATCAAGACGCCGCCTGCGCTGTCTTGCTCCTTGTTGCCAAGCGTGATATCCACACCCTTCCGCGATCCCCCTCGAAATCCGTTAGACATTCCAACGTGGTGGAAAAACTTCATGTAAAGAAAATGACGATCCATTGTTAGTATCATCCTTCTTCTGCTACTATTTCTTCTTCCACTTTACCCAAGCACCGCTCTTCTTCTGCAGCGGGTGACCGTGGCAGTAAGGGTCTGGGTGACCATGGTTGGGTGCTATCAAGTACGCTTCGATCTCTAACATATCGTATCGCCTTTTGCCAATCACAAGATCATACTTTAGCATCTCTTTGCAAATGTACCCGAGCCGTTTTTCGTAGTGCTCCATGGACTCTGATGGCGATGCATGTTCAATAAGATGTGGATCGAAGAGCGTCTTTAACTCTTCCATAACAGGAAAACAAAGTATCCAAGCTATGACATTTTGTAAACAATTGAAAACGAAGTAGATATAACTGCGGTGGCCAAGCATAATATTCTACATTCTTGTGAATCCAAAACTACTTGCAAAGTATCCAAAATGTCATCCAGTTAGGAGCCGTGATCCTGAAGCTACCTTTTTTTCTCTTTCCTGCCAGACGTTTGATGAGAGAAGGTAGTAGGAGCAAGCTGTAAATCAATGAAGAACGGAACAAAGAAGAGAACACGATTCGCACAATTGGTTGTGTTGCTTGTTTGAAAACCTGCGATCTGACAAAGTGACGTATCAACCTGCACATTGCTCGCGCTCCAGACGAGCGAAGCTATTATCCTTTGAAACGTTTCAAGAGCGATGGACAGATTGTTATCAATTGAGAGTCTTTTCATCGTAAGCTGAAATGATGTATTTTTTATATCAAAGGTTTAAGCTCTACAGTGCGACCACCGGGGCTGGATTACTCTGTGAATAACGGCAGTGAGGATAAGAGCCTGGTCTATTGAATACGGCAGCGAATGCGCTATCTATAAAGAAGCAATATAAATTATTTCAAAGCTCTTTATTGTCTCTTTGCATTACTTGACTGTGAAAATACCAATTTTTGAAGAGCAGTTTAGCTCAGGGCGAAAGAGAAAACTCCCTTCTTCCGTTCCGCGTGAATTCCACACTTATACACACACACCAGCCAATGCGATGGAGAAATATCCAAAGACCCCAATCAGAGTAAGTTATGCACGGTGGTAACTAGAGTTGTACGTGTCATGCAAACCGTCTGTTACTAGATCTCGTCCAAGCCCGTGCTAGACCGGGAAATGAAGCGTGTGCTTCACCTTTTAACTAAGAACACAGAAAACGACGAAACGTGGGAGCTGTTTGGCGTCGCGCTCACCAATATCAAAATATGGGCACTTGAAGACAAAGCGCATGAATATGAAGGATTTGTCGATCATATCAAGCAGTTGCAGCGTCCTATCATCGCTTCAGTGAGTATATAGGATTTTTTGTTGTCTTGGTACTACTGCAAGGTCCAGGTTTTTCTCAAACACCAGTTTTTTTTCTTTTATAGCTCAGCACAGAACGTACTAAACTGTCGCGCATCGCCACCGATATGCTCAAGGGACTTTCTCAGGCCATGCAGCGCGACTATGAAGTCTTGCAAGACTTGTTTACACCAACCTTGATCCGACTTTTTGCCAGAACCAACAAAACATCTCTAGCTCAATATCTTGACTGCTTCACAACACTCATTGATAATGCGAAAATGCCAAAGGTCATTTTACGACTCACTCACGTCTTGAAAGATCAACGAGAACCAAGCAAATCTGTTCGCGAAAATGTAGCTGCATGTTTGGAACGTGCTATCTTGGCAAACACTGTGGAAGACTTAAAACCCTACCTTACTCACATCGAGCACGCTATTCGAACAGCTGCCATGGACCCAGCTCCGGACGTTCGTGCTAAAATTCGCGCATGTTTAATGCATACAAACAAAAAATGCTCGACGCAGCCTCCAAGTAAGTCATTTTTGCTTTATATCAAAAACAAGCCTTGAAGCTTATGTCTTGTCGCAAACCTGTCTAAGATTCGAAAGCGCTCTCCCTCCCGATGTTAAGAAATACTTGAATGCTCCGGCACGACCGACTAGTACCTATAGACCTAGCCTCATCAATCGCGCGCGTGCTGCTGCTGCTGCTGCTACTACTACGCGCCCAGTTCATTCGACACCTAAATCTGTCAAACCAACCGTATCTCGATCTGCCACACAACCCACAGTGCAAAAACGCGTCGCGATACAATCTCCTGCTAGACACAGCGCTCCGCAACTCCCCACGCGACTTCCTGCACGTCTTCCCATTCGAGCTTCCGCCCCTGCCCTTCACCGCCAAATCCTCATCTCCTACTTCTTCTTCATCCAAATTTCCTACAGCAACAACAAAAGACGTGCCATACCAAAATCTTCCTCGCAACCTCTTCCAGATACCAAACCTGAAGACGCTGTTCCTAATCGCCCTGAAAAGTCTACTCCTGTTGGTGCCAAGGACACTGACAGGATCAAGCAAGCGTTGACAAGGGCGTTGCAGAGCAACCATACTAGTACTACTCGCCGGATAGGTCCCATGAAGAAGCCGTTCATGTTGACGGGTATGCCTGCGATGCGTGGTACAAAGAGAAAAGCTCCATTGTCATTCGACGAAAACCAAAACCCTACAAAGAAACCATCCACCTCCTCTTGATATACATAAAATATAATAGTGTTCTTTTTTCTCAAGGCATCATTAAATAACAAGCAGTAGTAGTGTTACAAAGTACTTCTTTCGAGACAACAGAAAATGTTGACAAGTGCTTTTTTATCATATGTGATTTGGCAAACTATTACATGAAAAGCAAACTTCTTACTTTTGGGAAACAGGTCCTGTGAGCCAGCGCTCCAGAATCCTTTGGACAACAGCACCACCGTGGTTGTCGACCTTTTCCAGAAACTTTATAGACATGCCATGGTCCGGATCGTTCGGAACCAAGAGATCGCTGTCAAAATGATGGATCGTTTCTCCTCCAGATAAGACGCACGTAAGAATTAATATTTCACGACCAAGGGGGGTGTCTTGATCTACTTTAAATTTCGAGTCCTGTAGATATTGCTTGTTGATCTCAAATCGTGCAGTCTTGTTATCTTTTGTCAAGCGAATTGAAAATTTGTTCTCGACCAGTGCTACGCTGCAGTCTGGGTGGACGAATACGAGCGATGGTCCAAAGTCAATAGACAAGGTTGGAAGCGGAATACCGTTAGGATGAGCGGCTGCGGCTGCAACGGTGTTTGCAGGAGACGATGAATTACTGGAAGTGGCAGGCTTCTGCGCTACCCGTTGTTGTCCGTTTGTGACAGTAAAAGCTGCGGGTTGCTGTTGCTGTTGCTGTTGTTGCAGTAGTTGCATTTGTAATTGTTGATTATGTTGCTGTTGGAGAATTTGCGCGGCAACAATTCCTATGGTGGATCTAGCAATTTTCGGATCTTGCCTTGATGACGATGCACGTTGACTATCCGCTTTTCGAGTTGCCTCTGCAGCTCTTTTTTGTTCTCGCTCCCTTTCACGCTCTTGTTCTTGACGTTCTCGTTCTTCCTCCAGTTCCTTTTCTTTTTGCAGCTGTTCCTTCATACGCCGCTTTTCTTCTTCCTTGCTAATGACAAGCGCGCCTTTCAATATCTGACCACGCGACCACAAGAGTCCACAGCCATTGCAAAGTGTACCAGTGCCTTCCGGACCCGGCCTCCACATTGCTGTGTGTTTCGTGCTACAATATGTGCATTTTCTGAAGCCGTCGTCCTTTGCGTTAATGTGTCTACTTTTCTGGGCCACTTTGCCAGACAGTCAATTATCAGTTTAAAAAGATAAGATCTAATGTAGAGGTGCTAAAAATGCTTACCAAACTCCTCGTCGGTGCGCGGTCGCTTGCCAAGTCTCACAGCATTTATAACCTCGCTGCGCTTCTTTTCAGCCGCCACAGGCGCTGTCGTCATTTCGGGTACCGTAGTTGCCTTTTGCAACAGATCTTCAATATGATTATCGACTTTTCCATAGTATTTCAGGTACGATCGTTCGGGTATAATCTTCATCTGTTGTGCAAATTCTACATTAGACGATCTAATCTAAAAATTCAAAGCCTAATATCTTGCTATGCACTCACCTTTCTTTTCATCTTTTCTCTGACGTTTTCCAACGGTTGAAAGATGGACAAGATGGGTGGAAGAACAGGTGCCGTCAAATCAAGAAGCATTATATTTGCAGGCTGGTATACTTTATCTGGTGATACGTCGGGAAGTGTCTCTGGCTCGGTTGCATGTTTTGCTGCATATTCCCGAATCTGTGAATAAGTTGAAAATGAACCGTAACGCGCCAATTTAGTTTTGGCATCCAAGAAGTAATCGTCAGCTGTTTCCGGGTCCAACGGCAAAAGGAACGATCCTATCAACTAAAAAGAGAAAAAAATATCGATTAGGAAACAAGACATCATCATGTGGAGGGCAGCCGCCAGCAAACACACTACTCACGTCGCATCGTTCTTGATGTTCGCCTTTGGGTCTCACTTCAACAATCATCTCTTTTGGCAAATAGTACCGTTCGCCGGGAGCTTCTTTGAATTCCAACACGATATCTCGAAACAATAACTCGTTCATGTACATTGGCATAGTTCCATTCACCAGGTTTCCGATTGTTGTTGTTGCTGCTACAGTGGCGTCCGAGTTGACAGCAGTAGCAGTGGTGGTCGAGTCGAGTGGAATGTCCGCTGCTTTTGCCAGGTCACTCCAAGAGTCGAAACGGACTGCTTCGTAAACACTCGTGTCTGGAAAGTCATGGATTCCAAGTCGTACAGTGCATTCGCACAGTAGCCGCATATTTGCCCATTTCTTTGTACGTTTTGGCTGCTGAGCACTGTCGAGGCGATACTTTACAAACACAGAGTTGATCCAATTGAGTCTTGACTGCAGCAATGAAAAGAAGAGCGTGGCGCTGTATGGAATGTATCTGTTATGTGACCAGAATGTCAAAAAGCTTTTGAAATAGATCCCGTCTTACTTCGGTTGAACGCCCTCCGAAGGTGAGGACTCGTGTGGTAGATTGTAGTTTCGTACACTACTTTCAATACGCTCGATGCGTTTCCTGGAACTCGCCAGGGCAGAACTTGACATTAAGAAAGGTGAAAGCTGGAATCACTGCAGACAAGGGAAGGAGGGGAAAAAAAGAGAGCGTTCAATAATCCCAGGCGTGACCATTCAAAAATACAGTACCCAAACCATGACAATGTTTCAAGGGACCCGTTTCAAGGTCTGACCTTTTTTCGATGAATGCCTTCTCTATCATCCTATGTGACTAGCTTTCCATTAGCATATGAAGCCAAATCCATGAGAATATTTCCAGTTTCATTGATACAGCACTGTTAACGAATATATAGTTGTAGACAAAAGCTTTGCGGCAAAAATTATCAGTGATGCCTATACAAACATGCTCTGCTTGTTCGAGCGGTACAGCAAGCTGCCAAGCTCCAGATGGACGATACAGAGAGATTTTTGTTCCTGAGCCTGTTTATCTTCGGATTCAAAAAGAAAGTATATAAAAAATAGCAGATAGAATAAACTATAGGTACCCGAACCGAAGCACTTGAGAGTTTTAAACACAGTCTATAGGGATATATACATTTGATCTCAACTATGAGTAAAGAAATCCATCTGCACCGGCTCTATACATGCTACAGACATGGTCTTATTCGAGACAGATGACAGACAGGCCTGTCTATGGAAAAATCTGTATGAGACTTTTGGTGTGATTAACCTCGCGCATACAGATATCATGTAGCACAAAGAATGTCACAAATCCAGTCAGCCGAAAAGGAAACGAAATAAAAAGAATAGCATACTACAAAGTGTGTATTTTACACCATTCTGTTGAAAAAAGAAGAAAGTAATGGTTGATTGTAAAGAGAAAAAAATGAAAAAAGTTGCTTTAAGGATTACTTTTTGTGCATGTTCTTTTGGCTTCTCTTTTTTTTAAGAGCAAATCATGATGACGGTTTACGTGCACACACAGCCCACATTGTCATATGCCAATTAAACTGTTTACATTCATGAATGTATCTCTCCAGCGCTATATTGTACTCGTCTGGATTTTTTAAGAGTCGGTGAGCAAGGAACGGCTTGAGTGATCGCATGGCGCTTTTCCATGACCACAACATTTCGTTAGCAACGGGGTCGTTGTCTTGACCTATACAACGATGATGGTTGGCATAAGGAAACACAAGTAAATAAGCAAAACGAAATCAGCGATATACCAAAATCCAATGTCCTTGTTTCCTGTTGCACATCCTCAAATTTAGCCTCAGTTAAGAGTGTAGAGAGTTTAGAAGCTATATATGGATCCTGTCCCCGATCTTGCATAGCACGATGTACTGGAGGTATCATCATCGTTAGTTTCAACGTGTTTTAAAAAGAACGAGTTACTGTTGCAATATGTTGATCCAGGCTTACATGTTGTCATGACAGCTTCTATCAACTGAGACTGATTTCCCACCTGTGGAAAAAGAAAAGAACGTGTCAGTATGGCGATCTGCAAATGATCGAGCATCCCCTTTTTCTTGACATACCGTAAAGTCAGACTCCACGAGCTGTACTAGTCCGCCAGGTTTCAAAACTCGATATATTTCTTTTATAACTGTAGGCCATTCATTTGACCGCAGCGCGACGATCAGCTGCCGCATATGCACGAAATCAAACGTATTATCGTCGTAAGGTAAGCCGTCGAGTATATTAGCGAGTTGAAATGTGACATTTTCGGGTCGAATGGCGGTCGGAAACATGTCTGACATGTCTAGACCTGTTACATGTGCATTGGGATGGTCCGTTGCCATTTCCTATTATTGGATTTTCATTATTATCTCACAACACATACGACCCAGTCATATTTCTTTTTCTCTCCGCGTCTTACCATCACCCAAGACCCTGACCCACATCCAATATCGAGAATATTGGCATCAGGTGGCAAGTTGTGTTCTACAAATGGTAATATATTGCTGGGAAATAAAACAAGAATAACAAGAAAAATATACGGTGAGAAACAAAAATGGGCGGTTCCTGCGCGGGAAACAAAAAAGCGGTTTACCTCGAAAACAGTGCCTTGATTGCGAAATGTTCCTGTTGTTACATGATGGGGTTAATGATGTTCAGGGCGAGGTGAGTTATGTGAAGTTAACTTACTGAGTTTAAGCGGTCTTGTTCGTCTTCGTCTCGAGGTAAACAATATGAGCTGTTTTCAATGCTGTGGTATATTCGACCATCGATTGTTACTGTTGGTGAAGCGTTGGACTGGCTTGAAGTTTGACTCTCTTGTGTGGTGGCTGTGACACTCTGTTTCGATGGTTTTCCACCCATGGTAAAAACGAAAGAAGGAGAGAGAAGAAGAGGAAAGATACTTGTGTTTTTTTGTCGACTCGTGACACGTTGCGCGGCAGCAGGTTCCTCTGGATGGGGCCCAAGTTGACACTGGGCACTTCACTCCGTTTCCATGGTGCGTCTTTGCTCCTTGTTTATCCTTTTCCAGGTCCGTGGGCCCAAACAGATCATGCGCGCACGACCCTATCTCCCCTTGTCACTAGTTCGATGGTTTGAATCACTAAACCCCCTCAGAGCACTCCTATATCGTGTGAAGAAGAAAAAAAATAAATTTATAATGCAAGCAGAAATGTGACAGGGAGCAAAAACTGTTTGATGGCATGATCCTATGATTCACATTTATGGGGAAACGTCCTATAAGCATGTCATCCCCTGCTCTCGCCCTTTTACGTTCTCACAAAGGAGGATCGACTTCATCATCAAACAGTTCGTCTCGATTGAAACGCCTCTCTCACTTGTTTCTTAATCTCCCTCAAACGCCTCTGAGCATTTTTTTCTGCCTTCTGTGGTTTCCCAACAAAAGCGTTACCATGGTGACTCCGCGAGTTAAAAATAAAAACTCGCCACTTTTTATTGACACTAGGTAACCAGGCTATGTATTTCGAGAATTTTACAGAATAAAGTCATAAAAAATATCTTGCATGCTCTACATAACTTCAAATCTTTTGTAATACACGCATACTCACACAAGAACCCTCAAGTGATTTGTCGCACAATCATTTGTTAATCAATATACTATGCCCCAACCACTGTCAAACTTTGTGGCGCGTAACCAAGGTGCACTGTCTTTTTTGTGTTCAATTTTTTGAAAGCGAAAGTTCTTTAACACTGCCTTTCTCTACCATTGTACGAGGTCTCACAACGAAGCACGGATCAATCTGTTGACAAGGCGAGTATTTAACTATCTCGATATGTAGAATCAACTCCTTTTCGATTCATCTCTCTGCTAATGCATAAAGATCAACTGAACCTTGACTATTGCTTTCAGGCACATTTGAAACAAACAGGCTGCACAATATATTAGCTTTTGTAACCTTACAACTTTAATGTGCTCAGGGCATCGATGTATGTCGGACATTTCTTTTTAGTAGATCACCCAAAGTGTCAAAAGTGTCAACAAGCTACTAAAAATAAAAAAAGCTTTACTTTTTCAGGCCCTTCTTTTTTCTCTGCTTGGCTTGAGATTCTAAAATTTTTGTGCAACCGAGGTTAGTTTATCTTTCACACACACAAGAACCCCGACAGAATGGCAAGAACTTACTTTCAATGTAGGCTGCATCCTCCTCGTCATTGAAACCAATGTTATCATCAGCTTCAGACTTAGCAGCCTCCTTCTTTTGTCGTTTGCCAGATTCATCCTCCTTCTTTTTAATTTCAGTGTACTTGTTGCTCAGTTTCTTGAACTTGGCAACAAAGAACCCATCCATGTTGTGGACGTGCGGATAGAAACGTCGTGTGAGTTTCAAACTGGGATGGAACTTTTTTCCTCGGTAATGCGTAAATCCTTCCCGGCCGAAGTCGAGACCTGTCGGTACAAGCTTGACATTGTCTCGATGCTTTAATACGTAGTCTACCACGGCCTCGTTTTCCTCGATCGTCACAGAACATGTGGAGTACACAAGGTAACCACCTGTTTTGGATTTGGCATCCACCGAATCTACAGCTGCCAGCAGCAGTTGTCTCTGCAACGTTGGGATACTCACAAAGTCTCTCTCGGTCTTGTTGAGCTTGATGCTGGGATCTTTGGAGATAACGCCGGTACCAGTGCAGGGTGCATCAAGTAATACTCGATCGAAACCACCAATCACTCGAGGGAATTCACGACCGTCATAGTTGCTGACGACTGCATTCTTGACACCCATTCTGTGGATATTTGCAATCAAACTCTTGATACGTTCCTTGTTGCTATCGTTTGCGAAAACTGTGCCGGTGTTCTTTTGAAGAGCTGCAATGTAGGTTGATTTACCACCAGGAGCAGAGGCCATATCCAAGATACGCTCATGTTCTTTGGGTGCAAGCGCCATGACGGGTAAGAAGGATGATGCAGCTTGAAGCATATAGTGACCAGCAAGATACTCGGGAGTGGCACCAATAGGTACCTGGGAATCGAACACTTGCAAACCGACTTTGGTCCACTTGCCGATAGGATCCAAATTGACACCGCGGTTGATCAGTGCTTGTGCTAAATCCCGACGTCGAGTGCGCAGAGTGTTTGTTCGAATAGTTACTGGACGAGGTACTTCGTTTGCTTCGAAAAATTCAATGGCTTCGGAGGGGGAGAATAAGTCGAACAGTTTGGCTGCTAGAAATTCAGAGTAGCCATAGTAATGTGCGATATCCTTGATTAAACGATCAACGTAATCTTGTCGTGTCCTATTATCGAGTTATTAATCGACTTGTTCGGTCCAAAATATTATCTTTATCCACCCCCCTCCAACTTACTTTTCTGGATTTCGAAGTGCTTTAAAGTTGTTTAGTACATTGACAATTTCTTGGATACGCTGGTTGACAACAGTGATATCGGCAACAAGCTCTTCTTCGCTTCCCTCAGGAAGTTCGAATCGCTCGCCTTCCTGTGCAATGTTGGTCTGCATCGCAGACTCCTTCAATTCTGCTTCGGCTTCGGCAGCTTCTCGTGCTTTGCGTGCTTCAATTCTTCTTGATTTGCGTTCATCCAATCCTTCAAACTAGAAAGCAAATAAATGCCTGTTGTTAGCTTTCTAACTGGAGTCAGCAAATATCTTTGAATGCTTTACCTCGGCAATCTCATCATCCTCGTCACTTTCATCATCTTCTTCCTCCTTCTCCTCTTCTTGCTGCTCTCCTTCTTCTTCAGAATCTGATCCCAAGAAGTCTGTATCTGCTTTGGGGAAGATATTGCCGTCAGCTTGACCGTCAACGTCAAATTCATCATCCAATAGCTCTTCGTCGTCATCGTCGGAAGCAGCTTCAACGTTGTCCCAAAGATCATTGTCCTCCTCGTCATTCTCGACTTGGTCCTCTGCTTCTATTATGTCTTCCTCTTTTTCTTCTTCTTCACTGCTTTCAGCCTTACGGGCTGCAGCCTTCTTGTCGTTCAGCTTTTGTTTCTTTGGTTGTTGGATTTCCTCATCGTCGTTCTCTCGTTTCCGCTTGATCTCGGCTGCTTTCTGCTTTTGTTTCTGCTTTTTGAGGAACCTCCTACTCAAAGGTCTCTCGGGTTCTTCTAAAGGCTTTGGAGGCGGTTGTTTGTTTCTTGCTCGACGACCCATAGTTGTAAGACAAGGAGTGGAGGAAAAAAAAGTTGGAAAAGTTCCTGGAATGCAGGACAGGACGATTTACAGTCAGAAAGTGGCTTGTATTAAAAAGAACAAGAATATAAGTGGAAGAAGAGGAGGGTGCAACTGTACATCGCGTAATGCTAAATATAATCTTTTCTATCAGTCTGTATTGATCTATGGTTCTTTGGTGGCAACTTCGCCGGATGGTTGATCCTCGGGGAAAGGTGGAGGTGATGATGTCTGTGGGTCAGAATTTTGATTAGACTTGGAAATTTTTGTTGCTAAGATAACTCTTCTTGCATCAATTTACCTTTTTGGGTCGAACGTATTCGTCGTAGACTGTCTTTTCAGCAAACGGCCTCTTGCCAAGCAAATTCTCCATATCTTCACGAGTAATAACTTCCTTCTCCAAAAGCAGCTTGGCAACCTTTTCAACATCCTCCTTGTGTGCCGTCAAAAGCTCCACAGTGCGGGTATACGCATCATTGACTAGTTTTCGCACTTCTTCGTCGATTAAAGTGCCCGTTTCTTCAGAGAATGGCTTTTGGAATTGTTGCTCGGCTTGTGGATCATGGAAGGAGATGGGTCCGACCTTTTCGTTCATACCATAGGTGGTTACTTGAGCGTAAGCAATCTTTGTTACTTTTTGCAAGTCATCGTGTGCGCCGGTCGTTACGGTATCAAAGAAAATTTGCTCGGATACACGGCCACCCAATGTCATGCACATGCGGTCCAATAACTGCTTCTTGGAGAACAGATATTGGTCTTTGGGCAAGTACTGGGCATAGCCCAATGCAGCAACACCGCGTGGGATAATAGACACCTTAAGTAAGGGGTCAGCGTACTGCAGGAACCAGCCAGCAACGGCGTGACCAGCTTCGTGGTAGGCAACCGTCTTCTTTTCCTCGGGCGAGAGTACACGAGACTTCTTCTCCAGACCACCAATTACACGTTCAATGGCTTGCTCAAAGTCCACTTCGGTCACTTGATCCTTTTGGTGTCGTGCAGCAATCAAAGCAGCTTCGTTGCAGACATTGTGGATATCGGCGCCAGAGAATCCAGGTGTCAGAGCAGCCAGCTTGCGTGAAAGCTGCTCAACATCCTCGCTTGTCTTGATAGGTTTAAGGTGCACCTTGAAGATCTGCGCACGGCCACCGATATCCGGTCGATCAATAGCAATGTGTCGATCAAATCGTCCAGGTCGCAGCAAAGCTGGATCCAATACATCCGGTCGGTTGGTACCAGCCAAGACAACAACGTGCTCGCTCGAGTTGAAACCATCCATCTCTACCAAAAGCTGGTTCAAAGTGCTTTCGCGTTCGTCGTTGCCGCCCAGTTGACCGCCTTTGCCTCTAGATTTGCCGATAGCATCAATTTCATCCACAAAGATAATGCATGGCGCGTTCTTCTTTGCAGTGGCGAAAAGATCGCGTACACGGGAAGGACCCACACCAACAAACATTTCAACAAACTCGGAACCAGAGACGCTCAAGAAAGGTACGCCAGCCTCACCAGCGGTCGCCTTGGCCAATAGGGTTTTACCGGTACCTGGAGGACCTGACAAGATGGCACCCTTCGGGATAGTAGCACCCAATCGTTCGTATGCGGCCGGATTCTTCAAGAACTTTACAAACTCCATAATTTCCTCCTTGGCTTCATCTGCACCTGCTACGTCCTTGAAAGTGACTTTGACTTGCTGCTCTTGGTTGAACATTTTCGCACGACTCTTGCCGATACCAAAGATGCCCTGTCCGCTTCCACCAGGACCACGTCTCGCCATGTATATCAAACCACCGATAAGCAAAAGAGTTGGAGCAAAGTGCAGCAACGTGTTGGTCCAGCTTATTTCATCTCGGTAAGAGACCGGGATTCGCTCGTTGGATGGAATGCCCAATTCTTGTTGTGCTTCTTCGAGCTTGCGTTCAAAGCTGTCGACCGAACCAATGCTGAAATAGAATACTTGGTTGGGATTCACGCCGAGAGAGTTTGCTTCTGGTCGAACGTGCACTCGAACTCGATTGCGGTTAATAACAACCAGCTTGTCGACCAATCCTTTATCCAATAGTGCTGTGCGGAACGATTGCCAGGTGATTTCGCGAGAGTTCTCTCCTGGAGACGTCAGTTTCCACAATACATAGGTGAGCAGTGCTGTACCAATAACTTGACCGGCATTGAACTGAATTTCCGGTGGACGTTGTCCTCCTCCTCCTCCAGTATTGGATTTTCTATTGCCACCTGCACCCCCTGACGGCGGCTTTGGGATCTGACCTGCTGATCGTTTGGCATGCTGTTGCGCTGATTCCTCGGCTGCCCTCTTTCCAGCTTCCTTGCCAAAGAAGTTTTCGAATCCTTTGGGAACTTTAAATGGTTTGTCGTTACTATTGTTGTCGTTTGGTTTCTCTGTAGAGTAATTCCTGACACGGACAGGTCGAGATCGTCTCAGTTGCGTACTCCTCAGGCAAGCAAGCTCGCGGACAGCTTGCCGCCGTACGCTGTATTGTCCAAGACGAGAGAGCATTCACAAAAAGTAATAGTTTAAAACAGAAAAAGAAAGGGAAAAAAGACGGCCCGCTAAAAAGAGTGGAACTTGTTTCTAAACACGCAACTTTCCGTCGTCGGTTGAATTTTTATTAGCTACGCAGCAGGTACGGGTAAATGCGGTTGTCCGCCGACTGCGGACCCTCTACGAACGGTAGGTGCAGGCAATGTATTTTCGGTCAAGTTGATACCGATGATATAGTGGTGTCCATGTCGTTTCATGTTTGGAATGTCCCAATACAGGGACAAGTCTACATCACCCGGGCTGTACAACGCAAAGTTGTTGTTATTGCCGTACTCCAAAGCAGATACACCGGGATGTTGTGTCTGCAGCTGTCCATATCTCCACTGCATCCTGGAATTCATGGCGAAGACCTTAAGGGGTACGGTATCAAAAGGAATCCCTGCGGGGCCCTGGAGTAGAGATTAGTCAAACGAATAATGACCGATTATTGGGTGCGGTTAGAGAAAAAACAACTTACGAAAGCCAGTTTACTAATATGCAGATCCATGGGTGGTGTTTCAGAGTCGTCGTCTTGTTGGTGCCGTGTAGATCCATCATTGGATATTTTCCGCAGCTTGTAGTAGGAGAATGTGGTTTGCCGGGGCGGGATGTTTGTTTTGGATGTAATATCCGAGCTACAATGGGTTCCACTCCCTGTCAGAAAAAAATAGTGGTTCACAGACAATGTCATCCCCAAATGAGCCCTTACGTTGATTGCATTTGTATAGATAGGGGAACAATAGTCCACTTTGGACTGGCTGCAGTGATCTGCGTGAGTTGAAATCCGGCAACTGTCTGCAGATTTTCAATCTAAGAGCATGTTGTTGAGCTGAAAACTGTTTCTCCAGTCAAGGAGTCCCCTAACAATGTCTGCTCCAGTCCTTTTTTGTTTTTTACCTCTATGCCTAAAATGTACTCGTTGGGTGTTGCAGCGCTAGGTCGAGTGAACGCGTTGATTTTTAGGGAGGGTAATACTTGGACGTGAATCGAGTATCGTAACGTCCTGTGAGCTATCGCAGGGTTGTCTTGTTCAGATTGGTACGAAAACAAGAGCTTGATAGTGTGCCTGCCAATACGATCTCCGCGGATCCAAAGGGGTATAAGCGTAGTCATGCCTGGAGTGACGACCCCTCTTTCTCCATCACCTCCTGCTCCTGGTAAAGGAATAGAAATGACACTGGGGTCATACAGCTTGTTATCAAGCCGGTAAGTCTTCTCATCCTCTTTATCATCATTCTCAGAGCCTATTACTTTCTCCTTAGTTTCCATTACTTCGAATTGATGTGTGCACGAGTGTGTGGATGGGCGATCAACCTACCATAAATTGATTTATCCATTTCTTCCGGACGGCCGACGCACAAGAAACTGGGGTGACTTGATTTCATGCGCAATGCCGTTAATCCCTTATTGCCTTTGTTGTTGATCTCCAACACTGTCTGTACAACTTCTCCTGACAGCATGCTTTCTGGTACGCCGTGGAAGGTCAGATCAAGCAGCGGCATCGGCGATGTGACGAGGATATCTAGGGTGTAATCTTCTCCGTATACTACAGACTGCCGTTGATCCAGGGTATCATTAAGTCGCTTGCCCTTTTTAATCATGGGTCGGAACGAATGCACAAGATTATTGAATGTATAGTGTAGTCCTTTGACAAGTATGGATCCTTCACTTTTTGGTAGCAAACTGAGGTTAACCTGAGAGAGGGGGGGAGGATAAAGGAGATTAAGTCTCTCTAAAGGAATCTTGCAAATGTTATCGCAGCAAAAAAACTCTTACCACTCTTCTTTCCAAAGGTTCTAGGGTAAGCTCAGCCAGCTTTTCAAGTTCAAAATGCCCAAAGTCTATCCTGTTTGTGCCTTCTATTGGGTTTCCTTCAATCATTTGTTCGTATGCCTCCACTTCTGGATCTCGCGAGCCTTTAAAGGGTTTCATAGAGTCACGGTATTCGCATCCGAGGATTATGTCGTTAAAGCTGATTGGAATTTGTAAAGGATTATAGAGCTCCAAAGAAACCGTAGCAGGTTCTGTTTGTCAAGTATAAATTTTAGCACACAATCAAAAAAAATGTTAATAGAGAGATAATACGCACCTCCAATTGCGCACACAGCTCTGTTGTCGCTTTGTTGTTGAAGAGCCAGCGTCTTTTTTGAGCCATAAATGATTCCAGTAGCAATATTCTCCTCCAAAAGTTCCCGTTCCATTGCCTGCCAGTCATCCTCGTTATCCTGCTGAGGCTGGGCATTTGATAGTTGTACACGGATGCTTTTGCTGTCGATAACAGGTAATGCCAATTTGGGCAAGGATTCTTTTCGAGGATCAATACCCGCCTGGCTTGTATACTGCCTGTAGATAAACAGAAATTCTCGAACATGCGCTACTTGTTGCTGTGGTGTCTGCTTGTCGTTTGCTAGCATGTTGGCAAACGCCAGAACTGCATCTTCTAGCCGGCCGAGATGGAACGCCTGTCTGCCCAATGCAAACTGGATGTGGCTCGTAGCAATAGACCAGCCGTGATCCTCGTATATCAATGAAGCCATTTTGTAGCATCTGAAAGCATGCTTACGCTGTGACGCTTTTCCATATCGATGAGCTGCCATAACAACATGGAAACCGTATTTGCGGACCAACGGTCGAGGGACGCGCAAGAAACAATGCGCAGCTTGCTCCAGGAACAATGCCGAGCGCAGATCCGAGTCTTCACCTGTCATACGCACCAGTGCCGTCGGGACTTCCTTCCACATCCGATGCGCTTTTAATAATTCGTAATATATGACGGTGGTTCGCGTTGCATGAAATGGCGTTCGACAGCGGCCGAGGTACTGTTGCACAGCGAGCTCAAAGTTGCGATCTGCATCAATTTTGCTTCGAAGAGGTTGGTTCATCATGAGCAAGCATATACCAATCATTTCCTGAGTTCCTGCATGATACTTGTATGCCTTGTCCGTGGCATAATCTCGACGAACGGTATCGTAGATTGTATGGGCAAACTTGTAGTCGCGAATCATGAAAGCATAATCTGCCAATTTCCGCATTTGTGCCTCCGGGGCACCAAATGGATACCTAACAGAGAGAAATATGAAATCCTTTTAGTATAATCTTTCCTAGTCATATGCGTTTATTTTCGGTAAGTGCATACACGGTCATTTGGTTGACGCCCGTTGGCAAGTTGGGTCCGGAAGCAGGAATTGTAGTCAGCGACTGATTTGAAGGACTGCGGGAAGACGATCCAAAAAGACGTCGACTGGCACCAAATAACCGTCCTGTCAAGCCTCTTCGAGCAGAAGCAACTTGTTCGTTCCAAAGCTGAATGTTGCGCTCCATGAATGGTATCAGACTCTGCACGACAAATTCTCGGACCATGGCTTTAGCGGCGCGTATATCGTCGACTGTTAGACATTTGCCATACTGAACGGGCGGCGGTGTATTATTATCCGCGAAAACCTCGACTTGCGGTGACCCTCCTCCTCCTCCTGCTGCTCCTCCTCTCGGTCCTAAGCTCTCCAACGAAGCATCAAGGGGCGTCGCTTGGAAATTCGCAGCGTGCACTGCTGTTGCACCCTGAAGACTGCTCACGTTCGACGAAACAGAACTAGAGCGGGTATGGCTGGATTGTGCTGGGGAGTGTGGACTAGCACCGAAATACTCTCCCGTCGCGGATGCTGCATTGTTAGCGTAAGCTGCTAGTTTGCTGTCGATAACGTACGCTTCGTTGAGCATATCTCTCCAAATATTGGATATTGACTCATCATTATCGTCGTCATGCGTCTGTATTTCCTGATCTCCTAGCAAGTCTTCAGCTGCCCGAGGTTTAGAGTTGATCCGTAGTAAATGGCAATTGAGACCCAATGTCCGTCTCATTTTTTCAAAAGTGATCTGTGCTCTAATTACTTGGTGAGCCATGCACACTCAAATTTTGTTTCCGTATCTCCATCACTAACTGTTCTTCCGTTGCACGCTGTGGATCGTGTAGTATAATATGGTATCGCAAAATATTTGGGTCGATGTACGGTTTGTCGACGGTAAATGAAGGAATATTAGGGTTGTAAAGCTGCGTGGTGGTGCTCATTGGGTCCGGATCGCTCGATGTGACGACGATGAAGACGGCCACTGGATGGTCGAATGTTTCGTGCTCTGTGATACCTCTTAATGATAACATCATCTTCCGGAAATACGTATACCAAGGCGCCAATTCGTCTATACTTTCTATAAAGTTGTTGCTGTCAGTTCACTATTTGATAATCGCCAAAAAAATGAAAAAGGCGTATAAAATCATATGCTGCTTACTATCCAAATATGCATCGTTTACATCGGCAGCTGTCTTGATTAAAGGTTCAACTTGTTCAACTGCATTCGATCGCACATAATCATCGACAAAACTCATCATTGCTTGATGGTTTGGTTCGTCAAGTTTATTGATATCTCGAAAGCGAACCTTGAAATTATCGATAGGAATAGGCACCCCTTGCCAATCCCGAGGCGATACTAGGTAAAAAGGTGTTTTATTACCAAAGATATCCAATATTTGATACAATTCTTATTTATACCTCTGCCTTCTACATATTCGCCAAAGGGACGTATATAGTCTGCAAAGCTCGGAATGTTGTTGGCCTGGCACAGCGATTCAGCATCTGGACTTGCAACAACTGCAATTAAAGGAGACAAGGACCGTGCAAGCTCGTCTCGAGGAGATATTGGCGGTACTCCTGCTGACAGCGGCGGCCTACTGACTGGACTGTCAGGTACGGTTGGTAGCGGTTTTGCTGCTGCCATTCCGTCCAAGGCTTTATTCTCTGCTGCAGAAGATCAGCTAACCCTTTCTCGCGTGGCACCCGCTTTTGGACTCAGTTTGGCGCAGAATACACGGGACAACCTTTTGCGCTATATGGGAACACACTTTGCGGTCTGGAACGAACACAATTGGCATTATACAGTTAGTGAAGTTTGCGCTAGTACTTAAGACCTCTTACGACTTAACAGTGTTTCCACCTAGAATTGGCGCCAACAGCCAAAATTTGGAGTTAAGCTGAAGGATGGTTGACGCTGATCATCGTTCGTTGCGTCGCAAAATTATGACGGTCGTCGCAGATCATCCTCCAGCTTACCGGCAAATTTCGGGTATTGACGCCAATTCCAGTTGAAAATATGTTTTATTTGATGACACTTAGTAGAATGATATCTACTTATGTTTGCTGAAGGCTTGCTCGAACATGAAAAAAAATAGGGAGAAAGCTTTCTTCCAATGCTAATGTATGACAACCCCCATTCATCTTAAGAATCCATTGAAAATATATTAAGGAAAAATGCAAAAATCCCAGCACTAACTAAACGAACGCAAAAGTGAGGAGCTAGATATGCAGCCCGATGCTGTCTTGATCTACATATTTTGTGTTCTATCAAATGCTTAATTTAATGCAGAGCATGCTTTTATTAAAATGACGTTTGGAAAGAGATGTCACTTATATGTTATTTCCTAAAAAAGTTTGTTTTTCTGCGCACAGCGTGACAAGAAAAAGGATGCAGAAGATGATGTAGTGGTAAAAGCTTAAAACTGGAAGATTAAACTTTTTCGTCTGGATGGTAAGCGCCTGTGGGCATTTGTACTTGGGTATACGCATATGAAGGCGGATCCATGACAGATGAGGGGTATGTGGGTGGGAACGTTGTTGGTGTCCTTTCCTCGTCTGGCAAGCGATACAAAGGTATGATTTTAGGCTGGTTCGCAGTAGGCGTGGCAAAGTGATGCAACAGGTTGTACCGATCGTCGAATTCAATTATAATACTCTATATGAAATAGTGAAGGACAGGAGAGTGAGCAGCAAAGAAAGAGTCGCCAAGTCCTATATTTTTGGGAGGGAAAGAAAAAAGCCAGGGGATAGAATGAAAAAAAAGGGACTTACATAGTAGGAGAAGCAAGGAGACATCGATGGGTCATTATTAGGAGTAGTGGACTCTTTGGTAAACCGAAAGTTGATTCCTCGAACATTTTCTGTCGCATTCATGCAAGAACACAGATGCAGAATGCTACTCTCAAACTTTTTGGTGTGCATAGGACATGTCAGTGGCTCTCTAATTTGCCTACTTATTCTTTTTATTTTTCTTTTACCTTTGCCTTGAGCTTTCTGCGCCACCCATGAATAGCAACAAACAGCGCGAGTACCATAAGGGGGGCTGCAAGAATGAAGCTGCCATGGTGTGTGTAATGCATAGCAAGCACGATAGCTGACAAGAGACAAGAACAGATACAAAAAACAAACAAGAGTAAACGTCCAGACGAAAGCGGCGGTGGTGGAGGGTTGGCGTGAGCAATAGTGTTGAAACTGCTGATGGTTGCCGTGAACTCTTGTTTCGTCATCTGCCAGAAAACGTCAGAATTGTAAGTGCATAAGGAGAACATGTCAACCGACTTACAAATCCTTCGAGCTCGAACGAATACTGGTCATCGAAACGGCCGTTGCGATATGGGCACCGCAAGGATTTCATTTTCTGTACAAGATGGTAATAAAAAGAAAGAAATTAAAAGCGAGACCCTGTAGAAGTCTGATAAATAGTAAAAGATAAGGAGTGTACATTGATCCAACGTTGCAGGCCAAACTAGACTGTCGCCTCGGTGGTGCCTAGCATTTGCCCGACGCATTTGCAAGCAGCAGAGAAGCAGCAGAAATCTCAGGTCCCTGAGAACTTTTTTTTATTTCTTTTCTTTTTCTGCAAGGACTAGGACAAATTCCTTTTGCAGTCCTCCTTAGTTCATCCACACACTTTCTCTTCCTTTCCCTCTTCTCTCTCTCCACACTCACACACACACACGCACATACGTACACATACGGTTTATATGCTTAGTCACCCTGATAAATACTAATTAAGAAAACGCATTCCTTTCTATCATCATGTCCATCAGTCTGATACCCGGCGAATTCTCCGCTTTCACTATTGCCATTGCAGTTATCAGTGGTTTCATTGTATTTTTCGGTTATGTCTCCATGTTTCTTAAAGAGAGACTCTTTCTCTCTGAAGCATGTACGTAAACAGCGGCCTCAGTATTGCGATTGCCAGTTCAATAGAAAATTGACACACAAATATACACACAGTCATAGCGGTTATTGTGGGGATCATAGCAGGTCCTCTCGTCGCAAACGGGATTAATCCTTACAACTGGGAGGGCAACGACGAAATAACCAAGCAGCTTACTCGATGTGTCATTGCTGTCCAGGTATGCATGCGTCCAACCCCCTTCTCTTTCTCTCTCTCTCTCTCTCTCTGTCTCTCTCTCTCTCGAGGTTGACTTCTGATCATTCTGGCTCAAACGGACATTTTTAGGTGATGGCCGTCGGGATTGAATTGCCAAAGTAAGTATTCCTTTTTCTTCTTTTGCTTGTTATGCAATCACCGCCGGGCGAGGCAAATAACGAATAGAGCTGGTTTAGGCATTATCTCCAGAAGGACTGGCAAACAGTGTTAATGCTTCTACTGCCAGTAATGCTGTTTATGTGGCTTATAAGTGGGATGATCATATTCTTTTTGATTCCACCGATAAACTTTGTAAGATCATATTTAACCTGCTGTCTAAAATCGGACAACTCGATCGCTGATCTACGTCTGCAATAGCTTGAATCGCTTGTCATTGCAGCATGTGTTTGTCCCACAGACCCCGTAAGTTTTTAAGGATCGACAGGGTGCGACGTTTATACGTGGCTCAATTCTTTTTTTCCTGTACTCCCCCTTAGATCTTGGCAAACTCGGTTGTCAAGGGCCGTTTTGCAGACAAGCATGTTCCCGTTCATATTAGAAATGCTTTATCTGCTGAAAGGTATAATCGACAAAGTACCGGCTTTCTATTACTATGATACATTGTGTGCTAATACTTGTCCTTCAGCGGTGCAAATGATGGAATGGGTTTTCCGTTCTTGTTTTTGGCTATCTTCTTACTAGGCGAAGATCATGTTGGCAAGGCTGTCGCAAAGTGGATCTACGAGACTTGTCTGTTTCAAATTGCACTTTCGTGTGTTATCGGTGTCGTCGTCGGATATATTGCTCGCAAAGCGTTGCAATGGTCGAATACAAAGTATGCTTACTCCTTTTGGAGAGTGTATTATTACTCTTTTTGATTTACTAACTACAGAGAAAAAATCCATCCAGAAAAATAATCGATAAACCTTCATTTCTGTCATTTGCTATAGCATTAGCAGTAAGTTTTAACAACAAAAGCTGTCATAACATCTAATATCTAAACTTATATTTTCTTTCTCTTCCAGTTATTCTTGATGAGCATGACAGGATTTTCAGGCAGCGACGACGTCTTGGCCTGCTTTGCTGCCGGAAATGCATTCTCCTGGGACGACTGGTTCCGACAAGAAACGAAGGAGGCTCACTTTCAAGATGTCATTGATATGCTTTTAAACATATCCATCTTTGTCTACATTGGTGCATTGATCGTAAGTACGCCAAGACAAAACAAAAAAAGGAAAGAAAGAAGAATATATGCACGCTAACGACATCGATCCATCTTAAACTTATTTAGCCTTGGAACGAATTCAATGATCCAGATCTCGGCTTGACACCATGGCGACTTGTTTTGATGGCTATTTTGATCCTCTTATTTCGACGTCTGCCGGCCGTTTTATTGTTAAAACGAGCCATTCCCGCCATGAAGACGTACCGAGAGGCACTGTTTAGTGGCTGGTTCGGACCAATGGGAGTGGGAGCAGTGTTTCTTTCAAAGATCGCAAGAGAAGAGATGCTCCAGGTCTACCCTACCCCAGCTGGACAGGCTGAACCTCTGTCAATACGACTTATTAACCCAATCGTCCTATTTATTGTTCTTTCCTCCGTGTTTGTGCACGGCACCACGATCCCACTCTTTAAACTCGGTCGCAAGATCCAGACTCGTACGTTATCTCACACCAGCGCCAAAAGTACCAGCAAAACGGTATCCAAATGGTATAATGATAAATTTGGTGGAGGCAAATCCAAGTCGATAGATGTCTTGATCACCGAACGAAATACATTGCGCAACATCACGCACAGACCTACTCTAATAATGGGTGGTAATAATGACACAACAATGCAGGACGGATATGCGATCGATATGTATGACTATTCCGATATACGAGAAGAAGATTTGCTGCCAGACGATCGCGTTAGACAGAGTGCAAATAATTCTGCATTCGAGGCACAAAATATTCGATTCGTGGAACCGGTTGTCAGCAGGACCAATATTCCCATCACGAAGTCACATCAAGCGTACGAAGGCAAAAGGAGGCAGTCCATCGTGGATCAGGTTCTTGCATGGTTCCACAAGCGATCGTCATTGAAACCTGCAGAAGTAGCAGCCGCCGAAAGACAGCATCACGAAGATCAAGCAAGCGACTCAGCGGTGACGACGGCAGCAGACGATGCCACTGCAAAAGATAGCAACACAGTACAGTCATCGCCAAGTCCATCATCCGTCCAGGTCTTTGACGAGAGAAATAAACTAGTCGTCGAGGATGGACATGGGCGAGGAACAGCCTTCGTGATAGACAAGTCCATGCCAGACTGGCGAGACAGAGTCAAGCTCAAGATCCGGCAGCTGCAAGAAATGCTTCAAGAAACAACAGAACAAGACGATGATGACGACCTAAAAGAGGGTGACCTCACTTTTCATTCTAGCTCCAAAACTTCCTCCTCACCATCTACTACACATTGATTATCTAGATTGCATAATATTGTTGTAAAGTCAATCGCCAAAAACTTGAAGTAGATTCTAAAATAGTAAAAAGGAAAAAAAGCACGCGTTTACATGCCGTGCTATCACTTGTAATTATCGCCTTTTGCGTGGGAGCTAGCTTCATTACATATGCCTATTCACTAGTAGGAGAGCTACAATACTGCTTTTCCTACCAACGATTCATTCAATTTCTTTCTCATCTATCGATTATGACTTGCGTTTGCAGAAGTCGTACAAATGAACCTTCCAGCAGTGTGGATCCTGTTTCCATATTCTTGGTTTTTCTGACAATCGTCTGAAAATGGTTGCTGGGAGAACATAGCCTCGTCAATGTCCATCGATATGCTTACTTGACAGGACTCTAGTTGTACGTAAGCTTACATTGCAATAATAAAGAGCGTATATGTCTGTCAGAATGGTTTATAAGTGGTCTGCTTAAGACTCAATAAAGCTTTTCACTGGCATATCGTCGAATGATTTAGTTGTTATGATATATGACAGAGACCAAGCAATTCTGGTGAATTTTTTTTGTAAGAGTCGTAAAGGAGACAAACCATAGTACTTGTCAAGGTAAATATGAATAGAAAAGGAAATCAATGGAAAATCGGATAATTACTTGCCGAGTGATACGGCTTAAACTACTACGCTGTAAATACATGTTGTCAGCGTATTTGTTCAAGTCAGTACGTTGCAAAACCATCGGATCAAAACACACATTGCAACGTTGCACATTTCACAGCAACATATATCTATGGAAAAGGAGCGTGATCGTTCCTTTTTGAACGATTAAAAAGCGAATGACGTGATTGACCGTGTGGATGTCGCGGTGATTGCGCGATTGGCTATGGCCCCAAATCATTGGACGAAGACCATTTGGACAAAACAAGACTGGTTCTGACGGCTTGAGCGCCCAAGAACTTGGTTCCGCGAAAAATCGCAATTGCATTCAAAAGCCAATCAATTGTATACGCTTTTAGGATGATGTTATATTTACTTGGTGTTTTCACATCCATTCTTATTTTTCCCTTCTCTCCCAAGCTTCCTGCGCCCCCCAGTTTGTAGCTAGATGTTTCCGCCCATCCATCAGCAACAACAACCGCAGCAACAGCAGCAGCAGCATTCGGTTTCTGCTGCTACTACCACGGGACCGCAATATAGCTACATTGATTCACTCAACCAGATGGTGGATCCTGTCTCGTTCCTGACAGATTTGGATCTGCAAGAGGAACTTGATTTGTTTGCAAATGCCCAATTCACTTTTGATGTTGAGCCTGGAGTTATCGTTGCCGATAAACCTTCAGCTGATAAAGGCGACAATGCTTGCTTTGATTTCTCTTGCTCTCTTACAGATAAAGGTTGGTTTTTCGTCAAAAAGATTAGGTTTTCACATTTATTATATCTAGATAAAAATTCTAACATCAATTCAATGAGTATAGGCGTTCATCATCATCATCATCATTATCAAGAAGAGCAGCATCATCAGGGCTATGTCCCTGCCGGCACCGCTTCCATTGTCTCTGAACCATCTACACCTCTCAGCCAGACGTTCTCACCGCAAGACAGCACGACGCCAATAGAGTCTGCTGGGGGTGCTGCCTTCAACACTCCCAATCTTGCACCTGCTGCTACGCGTCGCCGCGCAACATCATCGACAAAGTCTGAAAACTGTGTGAAGCAAAAACTGTCCAAGGACGATAAGCGTCAGCGAAACACAGAAGCCAGCGCTCGTTTCCGTATCAAGAAGAAGCTGCGCGAGCAAGCACTGCAACGTACGGCTTACGAGATGACGGAGAAGGCCAAGTTTCTGGAAAACCGTGTTCAAGAACTGGAGAAGGAAATCAAGTGGCTCAGAGCTTTGGTTGTCGAGAAGAATGAAGTGCGCATAGAGCAATTGCTTCGTGAAAAACCTGCCGTCACCGCCGCGCCAGTTCCTTCATTTATGACGGCTACTACTACTACTACTGCCGGCTCAGTTGACGAGAAAGGCACCAGGAACAACAATTAAAACAAGTCCAAGACTCCACAACGTATTTATGCTAAAGGCAGCAATTAGAAAGCCCTCCTGACCTTCCACTCCTTTTAATCCCCATTCCATTCCTTTTTATTCACTTTGCGAGACACCTTCCAAGCTTATATTTCACATTTATGCGATCGCTTTTTATATGATCCTATGTTTACATTATATATGCGGTGGAGATGCATTTGCTATATATGTATTCTTTTCTCTTCTGATCTCTTTTTTTCCTCTTTTTTTTGCTCAATTTTGAAAACGACACTAAAATACATCAAATGCTATTACAAAGATAATAATTGCGGTGGTATCACTGGATCGTGGCCATGTTAATGTTGCTGCTGTTGCTTTTTCCGTGTTGCCTTGACAAGACTTCTTACAAAGTCTTCAAATTCAGGATGAGTGTCCCTGGCACCCATTAGATCTTGCTCTGGATTCTCTGATGAATCGATAAGCTTGGCAATGTCTCTTATCAAAGGATTCTCTAGGTGCTTGTGCACTTGCTCGGAATCCTCTGCAAAATCCCAAATTATGTTTAGATCTTCCTTTCAAAATGTAGCCATCGAGTTCTAACTTTTTTACCTAGTTGTTTGAGTTGAGTCGCTGAAAGTCGCCAATCATCTTCTCCTTGGTCTGCCTCAATCTCTACAGGCAATGGTTTTCGTTCCGGTTTTGACGTTTCTGTAAAAGGAAACATTTTTTAACATCTTCTTCAACTTGTATTTAAAAGAAGCATTTTCTTGTTACCTTGCTTCTTTTGCACGGGACTGCATTTTTGTTCTATTGTTTTTTTACAATAAGAAGTCCAATTTCAATGGTTTTGCAAAGCCAAGAAAGATAACTTACGTTTGTGCGACTTGAAGCATGCTACCGAGCAGCTAGGAAGAACAACATGTCCCTTTCATTTAGAGATCTCTTTGGACTTCTCAATACTGAATCAACTCTCTTTCTTACTATAGTACAATGCACTTTGGACACTTGTATTTGCTCTCATTCTCTGCACAGATCTCGCACTTTTCAGCCATTGCTCTTTTCAAAGAAAGCTCGAAAAGGAAACTGAATCAATGCGCCCGAAGAAAAAAAAATGCGAGATCACTCGCGCTGTCCACCTGCTTCTCTCAAAAAAGTTACAATGAGCTTACTGCGACGATTCAAGGCAACCGATCTATTTGAATTCAATAATGTGTATGTTGCGAGCGAGTTAGGTGCGTTTTAGAAATAAAGGGTACTGATACTGTAAGAAACCAGAAACTTGGACGTTTTGACAGAAACGGTACATATAACTGAAACCTCAATCGCAAACTCTTATCCTGACTTACTGTTCTTTGCAACAACAACAACAACAACACTAGTACAATATTTCGTTTTATCTTCAGTACTTGGCACGATGGCCTGATTTGTTTTGTGTTCAAATGTCGCCGGGCGATCGCCTTATGGGTTACGGTAAAAGAGGACGACGATGAAGAGTCAAGCATATATGCCTTCTTGCATGCTAAACGTCGTGCAAATCCATTAACAGTAATGGGAAAAGCCGAAGGCACGGGCAAAAACTGGCACGGACACGTTACAGCCATCACCGTTGCACCCGAGTATCGACGCCTTGGTCTCGCAGACGGCATGATGAATTTGCTTGAACAAGTATCCGAGAAAACGCAAGTATTATCATCGAATGCGCAGTAATCACTTGCTTGCATATAACACGGGTCGCGCGTTATTTAGATACAATGGATGGTTCGTTGACTTGTACGTCCGAGTGTCTAACGCAGTAGCTGTTGGAATGTATCGCAAATTTGGTTACTCGGTGTACAGACGAGTACGCAATTATTACTCGGGTGCGACAAACGAAGATGCCTACGATATGCGGAAACCGTTACCACGAGACAAACTCAAAGAGACAATACGAGAGAATGGAGAAAACGTTTATGTTAATCCAGAAGATTTGGATTCCTGGCGCTGAAAAAAAATGGGAATACAATGTAATAATACTGTTTCTTCAAATAAATGTTTGCGCCACCTGGGACAACCTTTTGCGCTATATGGGAACACACTTTGCGGTCTGGAACGAACACAATTGGCATTATACAGTTAGTGAAGTTTGCGCTAGTACTTAAGACCTCTTACGACTTAACAGTGTTTCCACCTAGAATTGGCGCCAACAGCCAAAATTTGGAGTTAAGCTGAAAGATGGTTGACGCTGATCATCGTTCGTTGCGTCGCAAAATTATGACGGTCGTCGCAGATCATCCTCCAGCTTACCGGCAAATTTCGGGTATTGACGCCAATT
>KK100058.1:169922-189093 GCA_000611695.1 Rhizomucor miehei CAU432
TCCCCTCCCCCCATTTTGCTTCACCAAACCTGCAGTGTTTGATTGGGTTGTCGTCGGACCCCCACACCTGTTTGACATTTTTGCGCTCTCTTAATCTCTCTTATGCAACTTCTTCTGTTACCGATCCTGACTTCTCGTCAACCTCCACTGCTCTTTGGTGATCCGCGATTACTACAGTTTGCTCCAGGGCCACAGATTGACCCGATCGCACCAGCGATTCAGCACTCGTCCCCTCCTTCTGAAGGTGGTGATGAAGGTTGCAAGCTCCTAGACAGTTTTGCGATTGTAGTTCAAGTTAGCCTAGCGACCACTGCACTTTTGACTCTTGTTTACAAGCGCTGGCGAGAACGACCTCAGCGTCCTGTGCCCATATGGTAAGCAACGGTGGCAGCAGTAGCAGCAATACAACAAGCTAGTAGTATACTGAGTGATCTACTGCCCAAAGGGCTCTGGATGTGAGCAAGCAGTTTATAGGTGCAGGCATAATTCACTTTTTAAACCTGCTTGTAAGCTACGTAGTAGGACGCCCAGTGCATGGACCGCCAACCAACTTGTGCGTATGGTATTTTTTGAACGTTTTCATGGATACCACAATCGGTGTAGCCATCCTGTGGTTCTGGTTACACGCATTGCAGTGGATCTTGCAGAAACTTTTCCATCTTCGATACATTCGCACGGGTCACTATGGCCCGCCTCCCATTCGACGACAGTTAGGACCTTGGGCACAACAGACAGCAGTGTTTGTAATATCAGAGGGATTGATGAAGCTTTGCGTCTTTGAAATATTCCGGGTATGCCCGTTCCTCTTTGACTTCGGAAAATGGGTCCTTGCATGGACATGTGGAAACTATAGATACCAGGTGGTCTTTGTCATGTTCATGTAAGCAAGCAAATAACAGTCATATAACTGCAGCAGACATCTCATCTCTATATCTTATCTAGATTCCCGCTGATCATGAATGCTATACAGTTTTGGATTGTTGATACGATTGTCAAGGTGACTCCTAGCCTAGTGGATCCTCGAAAGCCCTCGCCGGCCAACTATGCATACCCTGACCAAGAGCACAGGCCGTCCCATGATCGACTTGTCGTGTCATCTGGGGATACAATCGTGTCTGTGCCCAACGCCAATGAGAGGACGCCGTTGCTGGACAGTACGAGTCATAGACACGCAGCATCCGTATAGAATTGTCAATTATCTACTTTATTCCATCAGAATATATACCTCATGTTATGTTTGGAAAAATAAACTTCATATATTCCCTTCAAAGGAAAATTCAGATCGCACTCCATTCTCTTTTTCATCGTTTGCAGGTATGATGTTTGCACAGGCTCAAGGAAATACAAACTCATAAACCTCGAAAGTATGATATACTGGCAGTACTTTCGATGATTATATTGAAACCCTTCATAGGCAGTAGTCATCATCAAAATAATAGGGTCTGGAATTAACGACTTTTGTGTAGCACAGTTTACTCTTCAACCTTAGACATCGATATGTACATATAAGTAGAGGAAAACGGGATGTATGTTCGTTGGAAGACGGACAAGCCTTCGCGCCATTCAATCCAGCAATGGACCCACAGAAAACGCCCAATGTCATAGAAACTGTACCGCCTCCAATGCGCTTTCTATGAAGAGCACATCGATGTGAAAACAGACAACATACAAGCCCTAAGGGTTGTCAGCCAGGATACTAAACTTCTCAGATATTGACCACGGTCTTTGAGTATAATACAATGGTTGGATCACAGTCCCTACTCTAACTTTGCATCTACTCGCGACCAAACAACGTCGACATTTCTTACAGGAGCAGATATATGGGCATGGATCTATAAACGGTTTCTGAAAATAGGAGAGAAGCCATAAAAATAGCAGACATCGTATGGCTCAAGGAGAACACTTTGAATCGCACTGGTACCTCGCGTACATCGGAAATGGATATATTGGCAGCTGGTCTGGACGACGTTGATGATTTCGCACGAATAAACAGTGAATTATCCGAGTATCTGATACAGTACCAGAAACATCGGGTTGAACTAGGTGCCACGCGGTAGAGCAACGCGCAATATAATGCTCAATGCAATATCGGCCAATCCGGCGCATTGCGGAGCAAGACTCTGCATTTCTGCTGAACAAGATTATCAAAAGCTACCGACGAGCGTCAAACCCAAAGTGGATCCAACAGCAGCTGCAGCAGCACGAAACGCACCAAGTCATCGACTGTAAGTAGGAAAGAGATAACCTTTCGAGTCATTCACCATGGGATTATCAGTCATTCTACGTAGTCCTCGAAAACGGATTCATGCTTCCTAATTGAAGATATGAAAGAAGCTTATGCCAAGAAATTCTGCTCGCTTGAGAATTCAAAGAAATGGAAACTGAAGGAGAATGACTATGTGGAGGATAAGATGTTCGAGTTCGGAAAATCATGCGATATGAGTAGTAAGTAGAGAATAAAGTTTGAAAAAGAGCTGCTATATGCCGTATTCACTCGTTCATATCGGACGCCGATGACGCATGCTGGTCATACGTATTTGAAGAGGTTGAGCTGAAGCTCATCAGAGAAGCTGGTAACAAGGTAAGTTTATAGCCCTACGCAATTAAACGCCTATATCGGTCGAACCAATTCATAGACTATGGTGCCGTCCCATCCCAATTAGAAACAGTTCCTATACGATCTGAGGATGGATTAAGCCTGTGGAGGACCAACAAAGAAATGCGCCTTTAAAACGTCGACAGTATCAACGGTTGCATTTCCTGCTGTCATGAATTTCAAGAAGCAACTATCAAAATAGCTAACGAACAGCGATAACATCAATTAACAAAGAAATATATTGCATTTTCAAACCGGATTTTTTCATTTCCGTTGAATTAATGAAAGAATACTCTGCATGTGTGTTTGGGTACCGTCCCTAATATCGAAACATCTCGAGGCGGAAAAAACCCACCGGGCCATAACGCAGGAAGTCAGGAAAAGGGCCGAGGTTAACGATTCGCAGCCTCGCATTTCTGGCTATTTATGTTTCCTTATGTATTTCTGTCGCTCTGACGGTTGAAGAACCGTCCCAGATAGAACAGAGCAGAAAAGGAACAGAAAATGTGTCTTCGTAGAGAGAAAGCTTGTAAAAAGTGTAAATGATCGGCAGAAATGTAGAGTCTATAGAGCTCTACTCAACGATCAAAACAACAATTAATGGTTAAAATTAACTGCATACATAGCACAGAATACTATGTAATCAATTATTACATATCTTGAGTTGAAAGCATAGCCTAGTAAACGCAAACCGCGTCAAAGCTTCTGAGTCGGCAGTCAAAAAAGAAGCATTTCTTTTTTCTTCAAGATCGATCGTCAGCGATGCCCTCCACTCTACCGGAAAAGAAGAAAAAGAAACACCAAGAGCCAAAGGCAAAACGGAAACGACAAGATCGGGAGGAATGTACCGAGGACAATAGCACTGAGCGAGAAGACAAGAAGCGTCAAAAGAAGAACAATGACGAGGCAATGGAGGTTGCTGAGACTGTCAAGGCAGAAAAGCCTTCAGAGCTACCAGAGATAGGACAAGTTGACGACGACCACGACAATGAAAACGTTGGAGACAGAGACGCAGACAAGAAAGAGGAAAAGCTAGAAAAAGAAGATCAAGGTTTAGTTGCCTTTCCAAAACTTGCACAGCCAACTGGACCATCCAAAGACGAGTTGAAGAAGTTGGAAGACATGAGTATACCCGAATGGCTATCAAATCCGACTATTGTTTCTCCAGAAAAGACATGCGAACTTGATAAGGTTGGATTGTCCGAGAGAATTGTAAATCGATGCAAAGACTTGGGGCTTGTCAATCTCTTTGCAGTCCAAATGACGGTTATTCCAGTCTTCCTGAGACGGCAAGCTTTGTATGATACCCATAGACCTCCAGGAGATCTGTGTATATCTGCACCTACCGGAAGTGGCAAAACTTTAGCATATGTACTGCCGATTGTCGATATCTTGTCGAAACGCGTCGTTACACGCTTGCGGGCACTCGTCGTCCTGCCAACAAGAGATCTTGTCATTCAGGTCAAGGAAACTTTTGATGCGTTCGTCAAGGGAACGGATCTAAAGGTAAATGATTTATCCTCTGGTCAGCACAAAAGGTACACCACTCTCTTATGCATGATGTAGGTAGCTGCCGTGTATGGCCAGCACTCGTTCACTCAGGAACAACAAATGTTGGTGGGAAAATATCAGGATGGGTATGGATGCTGCTATAAAGGCATAATAAGAAGAAGAAAAGGAAAAGACAACTGACGGACGCGATCTAGATATCCTGGTGGCCAAAGTCGAGTGGATATTTTGATTGCCACTCCCGGTCGACTCACGGATCACATTCGAGAAACACGAAATTTCACCTTGCAGCATTTGCGTTTCCTTGTCATCGACGAAGCCGACCGTTTGCTAAATCAGAGCTACAATGACTGGTTGAACCAGATATTGGCAGCTACGCGACCAACTCTGAATCCCAATGCACAGTCTTTAGCGTTTAAAAAGGACGAATTTGGTGTCAACGAACCGGATGCCATTTCCCCAGCATTTCTATCATCACATTATACTTTGCCAAAGACAGACTTGGATATGCTAAAAGTAGCTTCTGTACGTTAAGGAAATGGATGGAGACACTAGACTATGTTATTACTGATTTGAGTTACTAACGACAAGTGTACAGATACAAAAACTATTGTTCTCAGCTACGTTAACGAAAAATCCTGCAAAGATTGCCGGTTTGCATTTAATGAATCCAGAGTATATATCCATTCAGCGATCCACGTTAGATGGCAACACTCCTGTATACACAACACCAGCTGGACTGAGAGAATTCATGACAGTGTGTTCATCCGAACGAAAACCACTCACATTTATCTATCTTGTGCATCAATTCAACATCAAATCTTGCCTGTGCTTTACAAAATCTGTCGAGTCTACCAAGCGGCTGCAAATGCTAGTGGAAGCATTTGAAGAGAGGCAAACTCAGTGGCCAAAAGTGACCGTTGCTGAATACTCCAGTGAGTTACCAATGAATGAGCGTAAATCAATGCTGAAGCGTTTTCGAAGCGGCGAGATCAACATGTAAGTATATAAAATATTGTTTGTTCCCTTTTAGATGTCAATTCGTTAACGTGATAAATTAGACTTGTATGTTCAGACTTGATTGGTCGCGGTATTGACTTGGATACTGTGCAAGTAGTAGTAAGCTACGACGTACCTTGGTTCATGGAAAAGTACATTCACCGAGTCGGCCGTACGGCGAGAGCTGGTCGTGAAGGTGAAGCCTATACTTTGGTTGAAACTCAAGAGGCCAGACCTTTCAAGGACATGCTCAAAAATGCCGGTCATTTGCAGCAAATTAAGAACCTCAAGGTAGACAAGGCAAAGCTTGAAAATTATCAAGCATATTACGATGCTGCCTTATCCAGTCTTGAATAAACGAAACACACATGTACCGCTGTATATAATTCTACAGCTTTGATTCACTCATGCGTTGCACCATTTCACGCAGTTGTTTGCGTAATATCTTGTCGGCTGGACTCTTTGGGATAACGTCTATCACCTGGACACCGCCACGCAGTCGTTTGTGGGCAGCAACACGCTCCTGTACCCAGTCTGCGATTATTCCTGGAGCTTTGGCACGATCGATGCCTAAAGAGGAACGGAGAACAACGTAGGCGCGTGGCAGCTCTGTGGCCTGCGTTTCGACGTAGACGCCAACAACAGCAGCGTCCTCGACAAGAGGGCACTGGAGCAGCAGAGCCTCTAGTTCAGCTGGGGCAACCTGGAAACCTTTGAACTTAAACTTGATCAACTCCTTGGCACAGTCAAGTAAAGTGTTAAGTTAGAATAATAAGTGAGTTGTGAGCTACACTTCTTTTATCGCATATCCGCTATTTGCATACATACATTGTTTGGAGAAAAGACGCAGAGACGATCACCTAGCTTTTGCAAACCTGTGTGTATGGCGGGGACCAAGCGTCTCAAATGGATACAGCGAGATAGTTTCGCCGGTTAGCATCGAGGTATAATGGATGCGTTTCGGGTTTATTCGTAGGGTTGCTAAGGACGAGGTCGACCAAGTTGGTATACGCGTAGCGACGAGGATAAGTTTGTATGTGAGGCATGCGTGACGCAAAAAAGAACGAATATCGTCCTCGTTCTCACAAAGTGCCTCTCGAGCTTTTAAAATATGCCCGTTTCACTGGCAAGTTTCTTGGAAAACGATTTGCCTGCATTGGATGTGGATTTGACTTCCATATAACACACAGTATGTACAAAAAGACAAACAGCTCTCAGATGTCTTTTTGCGACTAGATTAGTCGATCAGGCTGTTTGTTATTTTGGACCTTTCACACATGCAAAGCTTATACGTTTGCAAGCATGATATGCGGAAAGAAAAAATTTCGATGCAACACTACTTAACATACCAAGGTTAGCCAAGTTTTCCCACACGATGAGTTCCCAGGATATGATACTACATTGATGCTTACGAACTCTATTTACTTATGCTGCTGCTAAATACCTATTCCAGCTGGAACGGGATCCTATATTTGTCATGATCGATGTGGAACACAAAGGAAGAGGTACGTTGCTCAGCAACAGAGACGGATCAAGGTCTTTTAGTGGCAATCTTTATTCGAATTTACTTGCATCCATAGAACTCACTATCATCTCTAACAAGTAGTTTCTAATACGAAGGCAGATCTCGTGCAAGCATACACTCGAGATATATCCACAGCTACCGACAGTGGCTTGACATCTGGATTCCATGCAGCCGCGACGTTTGCATAGGAGTTTCCCTTGATGGCGAACAAAGGTGAAAGTAAGACTACAATCTTTGTAGGCAAGTACTATATAAGTACAGGTTACCTGGTATGTTTCAGCAGACTAACCTACAGATCTTAGGTGGTCTTGATAAAGACGTGACAGAATCAATTCTACATGCAGCTTTCATTCCTTTCGGCAACATTGTATCAGTTCAAATAGCAGCAGATCCATCAACGAGTACGTAACATGCTTCACTTCTCTGTCTCGAGACTTGATGCTGAGTGCTGCAATAGATGCGGAGGAACACAAAGGATACGGATTTGTAGAATACGAGCTGCCAGAGGATTGCGACGCGGCTATAGATAATATGCACCTAGCTGAAATTAATGGACGAGTTATCAAGGTTCGAAAAGCAAAACCACAACGTGTTTTTGCTGGATCCAATCGTGCAAGTAAGTAAACGAAGATTTGATAAAGGCTAAAGGGATTGTTCGTCCTTTAATGCAGCGCAACAATTTCGTAGTTTGGAGCGACGACGAATGGCTACGGCAGCATGCATTACCAGAGAACGAAGACGCGACAGATGCAAAATCTCCACCAGGTCCTCCTCCTCCGGAATCAACGTAAAAGAAAACAAAAAAACATCGCCTACCCCTCATACTACCTATGGAAACCCTTTGTCATGTACAAATTGTCGATTGATCTACAACGAAAGAAATGCAGCACGAAGCGCGCACTCTCCAGCTTGAAGAATACTTCATTGATTGAAGTAGTTTTTTTTATTTTCTGGAACTAGTTTGTTCATGCGAGGAGAGAAGGAAGAACGTTACTACTGTTGATGCAATATGCATCACAACAAAAACGATCTTGAATTTACATCATGTCCGGCATATCCATATGTTTGATATGTAAAAGAAGATAGTGTCTGTTCGTGTAGAAGCTGAATGTTTAGCACTGGCAAATTCTTCTATGTTTCTTTTTTCGAAAGAAATGGGGGCAGTCTGCCATTTTTGAAACCACGGCGGGTAACTCATGCGGTGGTTCGTTCTTTTCCCTTTGTTCCACACAACCTACTTACCGCCCCTATGGATCCTGCATCGGAACAAACCTGCCGTTCATTACTTACAGAGTACTTGATTCATCACTGCTTCAAGAACACAGCCAAGGCGTTTATAAATGAGACCAAAAAGCTGGACGCGTGCAGCAACGGTATACTTTGTAGTAAACCATTTCAAGACAACGGCATAGATAAACGAAAACGATTCCATCCCAATGGTATGTTGCAGCAACAAGTGTCCAGCGACGAGCTTATACTCGCTTCTTTCAGCGTCTGCCGCTGTTAGAGAGAAAAGGAGGGAGAGAGAGAGTATACAGTCGCATGGCACGGGATAATTATTTGCTTTTTTGCAGGAATATTTTATTTAGTAATTTTATACTTACGTAGGCGATGATATGGATATTGATCAAGCACCAATCAGCGAAGGTAACAAATAGCACACAGATACTAGCACATTGGAGGCACACTTCGCTCAAAGTGAAAAAAATCCGATAGATGAAGACGATCTGCCATGGTCGCTTCTGGATGCACGGAAAGGTACGTGCGTGCAGTACTATTTTTTGTTTCTGGCATGCGTTTATTCCTGCAACTTCCGTAATCTGCAGATCTTTACGATGCAATAGTGCAAGGCAATATACCCCAAGCTTTCGACTTGATCTATCGACACTTTCCTTCGCTGGCTGCGCAGGATCCCAAAGCACCTCCAACAGCCGAACCCAGAGTTATTGAACACAACAGCAACATAGACCCTTCCCACTTGCGATATATTCTGTTCAAAATGCGATGCCAGCAATTCATTGAAATCATCCGATCATCTGACTCTGTGCAGGCAATTGAATTCGCAAAGACGTACCTGAGACCGCAGCATAAAGATCAACAGCTCTTACGAGACGAAGTATCAGTTTTAATTGCATATTCATCTCCTGAAGAGTCAAACTATCGGCATCTATTGAGCCAAGATCGGCGCCAGGAGCTGGCCGATGAAGTGAATACTGTGGTGCTAGGTAAGCGCTTGATTACTCAATAAAATTTCCTCTCTCTTAATCTCTTCCGTTGCTATAGCCTTATCCAATCTTAAATGTGAGACGGCATTGGAGAGGATTCAAAAGCAAATGAGTCTTGTCCAAAAGGAACTTGGTAGCGTCGACATGGCACAGTCGAACGCTGATGACAAAAATGGCCGGGACAAGATGTCAATGTAAACCTCCACACACACACACACGCAGGTGTACATCCTTTCCATCTCCAACACGATTCTCAACACATAGCTTGTACATAGACCAAGGACGACCGGTAAAGAATTAAAAAAAGGCGAAATCACGGAGCAACGAACGTATTTTCAGGATGATCCAAATAACGGCTCAATCGCATCGTTTATTTGCTGATTTCAGTGACAGAGAGAGCTATCAAACGCACATAAAAGTTTAGTTTTCGCTTTGTTAATAGACGGTCGTGTTGCTATCACATACCAGGAGGGAGGGACTGTCTCAACTTTTGAGCCTTCTGCTTGTCCTTGACGACAAGAGTGTACAAGTAGCGGGAGCATCGAAGCTTGAACTTGACGTTGTCAGAGTTCTTCTTGATGCGAGCAGCTACAAGGAACAGACACAATTATGAGCATATTGGATAATGTTTCAAGCTATGGTAAATGACAACGTACAGCTGGCGTCCTTTCTGCGGGCGATTTCGAGGAATTCCTTAATGTCCTTGATCTGCTTAGGCTACAGGAAATAACGTTTTTCGCATTAGCCCATTGTCCATGGCAATGACCTGACAACATTCTCCCAACAGGACCCCAAAAAAGCGATATATCCATCCATCCATTCATCCATCCTTATCGTCGCGTTCCTGTATACCCAGTTCACGTTGTTTTCATTATTTGAGGTACGTACCATCGCTGTTGCTAAGGGAAAAGAGGAGAGACTACCGTTGCCATGCGATGCTGGCTTTCAGCAGCGACCGCGATTGCCTTTTTTGGACAGGTGGTCTTCTTGCATATTATATTATCTTGTTTATGCATTTTGTTTCAAAGAAGCTTGTACAGAAAGTCTCACCTTTTCTGAAGATGCTGTCAAAAACAAATAATATGAAAAGTCCTTCAGTATTTACATTCATATGATTAGATCTACTTGCAACTTTCTGCTTGCTTGTCTGTATATAAGATAACTCTAACATCTATGTCTCTTTATCTCTGAGCGACATTATTATAAGCAATGAGCAAAAATCCTCTGGAACAAAAATAATAAGCTTTTACAAATATATGAACTATGATACATCCGATTTCAATTGTTTAAACCCGCCTGATGTAAAAGTATTCGACGGACGAGTTTACAACTGTTTTAATCAGCTTCATCAAGACCATTCTACTCCAATTGACTTGCTTCATACCTCGGAATAACGTTTAGTTGTCGTGCGTATGTATTATGACCCACAATGCTGAAAGAAGTTTATCGATAAAGTAGTCTCGGAGGTAACTGAAAATGAAGAAATGGGGCTCGGTGAGTTACCTTGGTCTCAAACAAATGAGACAGCGTATAAAAATCCAAAGTACTTGTTTGTTTGTGGGATGAAAGAAACAAACATTCTTTTTCTGTCGATCCAAACGACATGCGTGATATTGAACGAGGAGAAGAAACCAAGGCGACGATCCATTACGAGCAATCTCCGTCTGAACGGCAATCTGACAGCAGTAATAGCAGTAGTAAGAAGCTATCATTCTTTGTAAAAGGATGCGTTTTTCTTGTCATTGTAGCCATCGTCGCAGCCCTAGCAACACTGCCCAATGTTGTAAGAAACCTCAATGACGGTCAAGGTATGATTGGGAACACAGGTAGTGATGGACTTTTCCCGTCAACTACAGCGTCTCCGGCACCTCCATCTGCCTCACCCACCTCCATCCCATCAGATCCACGTCTTTCGCGCTCCTTTTACGGCATCGATTATACACCCCACGGCGCACAGGCCCAATTCCAATGCGGTATCACACAGCAACAAGTTAATCAGGATCTCCAAGTATTGAGCCAACTTACTTCACGGATACGTCTGTATGGCATGGACTGTGACCAGGCATTTCTTGTATTGGAGGGTATCAAGAGCCTGCAACTCGATATGGGCGTCTTGCTTACATTGTGGGTGGATGATAACCAGACAACATATGAGAGGCAGTACAAGACATTTTGGAACGTAGTTGACAAGTATGGCGGCGACCACATCCTCGGAGTCTCTGTAGGCAATGAAGGTATAAAGTTTTTACGCAAACTTGTCTAATCATTAGAAATATACAAGCTATATTAGTAATGACTATTTGTTTACAGCCATCTACAGAAATCAAATTGCAACCAGTGATCTTATTTCTTTGATCAAGGATGTCAAGACAAAGCTTCAGGGTCGTGGATACTCGCATATCCCAGTTTATACAACCGAGATCAAGGATTTAAAACATTTGATACCGGAAGAGGACGCTGTTCTCGACAATGTTCACCCATTCTTTGCGGGTGTACATGTGCAAGATGCAGCCAACTGGACGTGGCAGTACTTTTATGATGTTGACCAGTACCCAACCATCAAGATCGCTCGAAAACTCGGTCTCAATGAAACGCAGGCGAAACCAGCTATCATCAGTGAGATTGGATGGCCTACCAAACCAAAGGAGCGGAACGTTGAAGGTGCCGTACCATCCGTTGAAAATATGCAAATTCTATTGGAGACATTTATATGCCAAGCCAACGAGCGTGGATTACCCTACTACTGGTTCGAGTTCAAGGATCAACCATGGAAAGAGGCCGCATTCAATGAAACCCGCGAGGCGTATTGGGGATTGTTTGATAAAGATCTCAAGCTGAAGCCGTCAAAGATGCCCAACTGTCCACTGGTGCCGTGGAAGAAAGGAGACACCAGCGTACCACAACCAGTTCCAATTGGAAGCAGAACCAATGATGCTCCTGAAGAAGAATGATAATAATAAAGTGCGTTTATTGTTTCTGTTTTTTGTTGTTCTTGTTGCGGTTAATGATGGGTAAATGCAATATTTGTCGAACTTTGTTGGATCGAAAGGCAATGTTTTGAGCCACGCTGTACCAACTTGATGTAAACCAGTAAAGTCCTAATGCCATTGGCGCCTGCGCCGCAATTGGAATGAATAGAAGAGAAATGACACGGAAAACGTTTGTCAATGCTTTTTGCATAGTTGTCTGCTTGCCCTTGGCAAGCCATGCATTCATCTGGATTCATAAAATTTAAATAACACGCTTGTTTCTCCAACAAATACTGTTTGCATATATAATTTACCTCCACATTGATCAGATTGCCCGCACCTATAAGCACAGGAAAAACCATGATGGGATCGGGTACCGTCAAATCCGTCACCCAGCCAAAACCGCCGTCAGCAAGTCCTGCGGCTGGTCCATCCGCTAATTGACCATAGTATGGCAGCTCTAATCCACATAAATGCCGTATTGTCATTGTCATGGAAACAAATAGGGGAAATTGGATGTAAGGCAGCAACAGTAGTTTCCATCGTTGGCAGCCGTGATGTGCATAGATCTGGGATACTTTTCGTCGATACTGTACAAAAAAAAGAGAGAAATGTTCTCTTTGTGTTAATAGAGAAGGAACTACTAAAGCTGCAATGTCATGGGACGTACCTGTTTTTGGAGTTCGTTTTGATAATCCTGGTATCCCATCTTCTTTCCTTTGGATTCTCGTGCTACTTGCACTTTGAGCGTTTCTGCCCAGCTTTGTAGCATGGGTGCTAACTGTATCATGCGGCCTATGCTTCTTTGCTGGTATAGAGCGATTGGTAAAGTGAGGCAGGAGCGCAGGGCGATAGTCGAGGCGACAATGGTAGCCCACCATGGTAACCCCACGGCGGTTGAGTGAAGGGTCTCGAGTATCGACGCGTTGCCCGCAATGACGGCTGGCAAAGCAACATGATTAACGCGCAGCTGTCGTCTTGATTGCAAGAGTAGCCGCCGTGCAAGGACTCGAGGCATTTAGATCGATCGACAATGAAACAAGGGAAATGCGGTGACTCAAAAAAGAGTCTCTCTCTTTTCACCAACGGCCAACGATGAAGATTTATACAAAGACGGGAGACAGAGGTTCGTCATTACTGCCTCGGCTATAAACGTGTGACAGAGTGTGCAATTTGCAAGAAAGCTTATACTTGCAGTTATACAGGCACGTCAAGCCTTTACAATGGTGAGCGACGCGACAAGGACGATCTGATCTTTGAAGCACTAGGTAATAACGAGACGCGCTGGCCGTAACAAATTGATAAACCCTTTTTCGTTTCCTAGGCACGACCGACGAGCTGACGTCGCATTTGGGATTGGCCTTGGAATTTTGTGAAGAGGGCGAGCTGATCTCATTATGCGAACAGATCCAATGGGTATGTTGCATATATTTTGGATATCACTGTGGAGAATGATGCCGACAAGATCCTCCGCCTACTAGGTGCAATGTTGTCTTCAGGATATTGGATCTAACGTGGCAACGCCTCGAGAACGTTCCAATGATGCTAAAAAAGGTAACGATAATAATCTTCATATTTGTCTTATTGTTATTAATATTTCACAGCGCGCACAACATTCGATCCTGACGGAAACCTATGTGCTCAATTGGAGCGATGGATCGATGAGATGGATACGCACCTGCCTCAATTGACACAGTTTATTCTACCGGTAATAAGTTAGGTCATAGAAGCGCATCTGCCAAATGTGACTGAAAGGCCCGAATTTTCTATAGTCTGGTGGTCGAGCGAGCGCCAGCCTGCATGTAGCGCGGACGGTCTGCCGTCGGGCAGAAAGACGGTTGCAACCACTTGTTCGATCGCATCTCTGTGACGAAAGTACTGCAATTTACCTAAACCGGTATAAACAATCCCTATATGATGGAGCAATATTTTTCGGTGTGTGGCTCACTCTCGCTCTTTCTGGGATAGTTTGAGTGATTATCTCTTTACAGCTGCCCGATTCGCCGCAATGAAGCAAGGAAAGAAGGAAAAGATATACAAGAAACAGTCGTAGAGAGAGACAGAGAAAAAGAGAAGACCTTGTCGTTTAGTTATATGTATAGGAGCAATGTGACGTTATTCCATTATTTGTTGCCCTAACATGAATGACAATGTTACAGACAATGCCAAGACAATATACTTTTATATCTTTCTCTCTATTTTCGAAAACGTACCATCATTTTGACAAACTCTTCATAGTTGATCTGACCATCTCCATCTCTATCAGCCTCACGAATCATTTCGTCCAACTCTGCTTGCGACAATTTCTCACCTGGCAAATGAAACGATTATTCTTAAAATTCAATCCAAATACCTTTAATGCGACTGACAAACTTACCGATTGACGTCATGACACTTCGTAACTCGCTGGCAGAAATGTATCCGTTGCCATCCTTATCAAATACTTGAAAGGCTTCCCGTAGCTCCTGCTGCGGGTCGGCTGTGCGTCTTTGCCTGGATTCAGTGTCAACGGTGGTCTTCAGGTCATTACAAGAACATTTACCGAACTAGCATCGACAAGAACTCGTTAAAATCGATTGTGCCGCTTCCGTCCGCGTCCACTTCCTGTATCATGTCGCGCAGCTCAGAGTCGGTGGGCGTGAGGTTGAGCGATCTCATGACTGCACCCAGCTCGGATGCGTCGATGGAGCCGCTTCCATCCTATTTCGATATCAATAACCTGCTGTCAGTCGCGTCCTCCTCTTTCGTTGCAGTTACTTGCTTTGTCGAAAAGATCAAAAGAAGCCTTGTATTCTGCAATCTGCTCTTGCGATAGCTGATCTGCCTGTGCGCAACGATAAAGTTAGATGAAAAACCTCTTGCGTATACAGTATAGAAATAAAGGGAAAAGGTGGCAAAAGAGTATCTATACCATGATAGTTTAAAAACGGAAAGAAAGTAAGAAAAAGAGGAAGGTTTGAAACTCTTGTTATGCTTTTTTTATTTGTTCTCTCGGCGTGCGCGCGGATGGGGGGATTGTACAACCTTGACTTTTTAACACTTTTCTTTATTTCGCCTCATCTTCCGATGAAGAGTAACTGAATGTTGTAGCTGTGAATCCTTTTGGGTGAACAAGGCATCCAGGGCAGGCGCAGCCGAAACCACAATAACAGGTCATGATTTTCGAAACCGTTTGAGCATTCATCACGCATGACGTCTGTAGCGGCGTTATCGTCACGAGCACCGATTCTCCCTGGAAGTTCTGTAGAGAGTTTGTGGCACAGGTTGGATGGGGCGTAAGGCTGCCACAGGAACCGCCTATCAGGTTCCCTACCGCCGCCGCTGTCGTCGTCATGTTATTAGCATCGTACTCGAGGGTATTGTCCAGCAACTGCAGCGAGTCTAGTCCCAAATCAGCAACTGTAGATGGCGGTGCGGGCTCTTCTTTTTGCTGCTGCGGCCTGTTGCTGTCGCTGTTGTTGCCGTTGCTGACAGCGGCCGCTGCGTGCAGAGAGCAGACATTTTCCATCGTCTTGGGCTTTTGATGACATGGTACAAGCACTACTTTGGTTTTTTCGGTGCATGTACAAGGGGTCGATGACCCTTCTTGGCAATTTGCGGATAAATCTGTAAGGCAGAAGATAAATAACCAGAGGAATAGTAAAACGAGCTGCAAACTGAGCCATGGGAACAACAACATACTGTTTGGCTTGCAGATACATTTTGTGTGGATTTGCTTGGTCTTGCGTAGGTCTCTGCAATACGCACACTGGCTGATGGGACGCCCTTTCTTGCGAACTTCTAATAGGGGCCGGTCGGTATGATTGCAGTTGGAGGAACGATGTCCCTGTTTTTAATCCAGTTTCCAATTAACATCAATACTGCTGCTACCCTTTTATGTCATTCTCTAAATTGCTTACTTACCCTGATACATGATAGACAAGCAAACTTTACACCGTCGTAAATGACCATTTTGTCTTTCTTCTTTTTTGGGAATTTTTTGTATTGTTTTTGGTTGTTTCTTGCTGTTGGTGATAGGTAGAAATAGAATGTAGAGATAAAAGATGAGAAATAGAGCAAAAAGAGAGAAAGAGAGAGAGAAGGAGGGAGGAAGAAAGTGAAAAGTGGATGCAGTACAACACGAAAGCTCGAATGAGCTTGTAGTCAAAGAAAAAAGGTAATGCGCAATGCTCAACGAGCTTGGCTTGGTTCAGAAAGCAAGAGGAGTGCAGAGAAAACGTGAATAGAATCAACACGGATGCTAACAGTGATATCGTGGAAGGAATTGATCATTACCAAATGCTAGCAGGAGTGTGATGATGATACTTTGGCTCAAGGAAAAATATATCTGACGGATATAAATACAAAATAAATAAGAGAATGCAGGCGGGTTGGTAAATGGAAAGAGTAAGGCACAGAAAGAGAGGCAGAAAGAAAGAAAGAGAGAGAGAGAGAGAGAAAGGGGCAGACAGGTTTTTGAGAATGCAATGCAAACAAGAGAGGCCAGCAAAGCATGGTATCAAAAGTCTGATCTCAGTGGCTCGCTCTCCGATTTGTCTCCTTATTTTACTTTCCCTGGCTCTCCCGCTTTGAACTTCTTTTTATTCATCAACGCTTGTAGCCTTGACATTCGCATTGTAACCAACCAACGATATGCAGCTGACGCTGGAATCTCTCCAGTCGCTCCTGACGGACCTGACGACGATCATGACTCTGTTCTGCGGCGTTGTTGCGGTTTCGATCTTCTTGCTTGCTGCCCGTGCGTTTCCGTTCCACCACGAGTATGGTTGGCCACAATCTGTCCTATCCAGCATTGTCGCGATCGGCCGTGCACTCACCCGTTACATTGGCTTCCGGAATCTTGCTGCCTTGTTGGAGCCTCGCATCTACATCAAATATGGTGTTGCTGTGGCGCAAATAGGCAGTGACTATGGCTTAACGTTGCCTATTATGCAAGCCATGTCCTCGAACCTGCTATTGCCACTTGTCGGTTTGCGTAGCGGTTTATGGTCTTCCTCCAAAACATACGGCATAAACGATAATAATGGATGTCGATTTTATGCCTCAGTCAGCACCGAATGCGATCTCGACTCAATATGTCTCCGGAAGGCTACTGAGGACTCTACACTAGTCTCAGGACTTGTCAACACTGGAAATTCTTGCTATCTCAATTCTGTACTTCAGGTACGAAAAATAATGTGACCCTTTTCCCCAGGATCCAGAATTGTTTTGTGTTCACGTTGGAGATTTCCATAGGTGCTGTCTTCCCTGCCACGTTTTCACGAATATCTCGAGGGCGTACACCGAATTCCGTCCGTGCATCCTCGGCCGGTCACACGGTCGCTTTTGAAAACCTTGCGACTTTTAACGCGGCCTGTTTACAAACGAGCCTCGTTCCGACCCAAAGAGGTGGTGGCATCTGATCGTCGATTTGCAAGTCGTGACCAGCAGGACGCACAGGAGCTATTTCAATTTATTACGAGTGCTATCGATACAGAAATCGAAAAGGCTAAATGGACCGCTCCTGCAACTTTGGGAGGTCTCAAGGATATCCTGACTTCATCGATGCGACAGGACAAAAGTCAATCAATTTTTTCTTTATTCTCCAACCCCAATCCTGATGATAAGCTTGAGAATCCATTCACGGGACTGCTAGCCAATCGACTTTCGTGCATGCAATGTGGCTATACGGTATGGTTGAATAAGCAGGTTTTTCGCGGAATTTCTTTATTTCTGACTTGTGGCAACAACTTTGCAGGAAGCGATTCGGCATTTTTCGTTCAACAATGTACAGCTTACATTGCCTGATACAGTAAGTCCAAGATTTGCGTTACATTGGTGGTTGTGTATGCAAGTGTACTGATTGGACGTATTTCTAGTATTCCACGACTTTGGAGGACTGTTTGCAGGAGTTTGTAGCTATGGAATATCTATCCGATGCTGCGTGCCGGAAATGCTCGATTATTGAAACCGCAAGAACAATGTCCACACAAGTAGAGGCACTCAAAGAACATGCAAAATGTACAAAGGATCGAGCGCAACGTCGACAAATCTTGTCAGAAATGGTTGCTCTGGAGAAGCAGCGACGAGTACTTGAGCATCGACTTAACGTGGGCGACGTTGAAGATGATAAAGACGACAAAAGCATATTACGCACAGTCAGTCGGCTTTCCAGCAAGCAGGCAATGTTTGCCAAACTTCCGAAAATCCTTTGTCTCCATCTTTCCCGATCGACTTTCCACCCTTCTGGCGCTATCTACAAGAATAGCTGTCACATTAACTTCCCCGAATACCTCGACTTGACACCATATTGTACCAATGGCACATTACACACCGATCCACATTTACCTATATCTACGAGTACCAACGAGCATAATTACCAGTACAGACTAATGGGAACTATTGTACATTACGGCAGCCATGATTTCGGCCACTTTATCGCTTACAAACGACGTGTAGCTGCGTCAGAATGCAGCTGCAAGCAGTGCAGAGAGTCAAGCAACAGCGACGATGCACTGAAAACATCATTGAACTCGGACGATATTTGGTACCGCATATCTGATGAACAAGTGGATATGTGTACTATCGACGAAGTGCTTCGAGAAAACGCATACATGCTCCTGTACGAAGCAATACCACAGCATGAAGAAAGAATGGATACAGAAAAGATATCAGCGAACCAAGATTCAATGGCTCAAACAGAGGAGTCTCTTTTGTCACTGTGTTCTGAAGGATCCATTGAAGCTCTACGCATTGCAAATACCCTACTGTCTGATGACCGACGAAGAGAACCTCCGACTGACGAGCTGCCGGCAGCTTCTTCGGATACAAACCCCTTAGTGTACATGTCAAGAAGGAAACAAAGCTTAGTGGAAGGTTGGCCGGACGATACTCGAAGGCAAAGCGCACCAGTCTACTAGCTTTTTAGACTCTGTATTTCTTCCTACTTGCATATCACTTCCATCATTATTCCCCCCTCCTTCTTGTCCTGTCTCCACCATTCTCCCAAAAAAAAGAAAAAGAAGAAGAGAAGAAAAAGATGTTATGTCAAAGTTATTGTATTTGCTGTCGATAAAGAAAAAGATTATCTGCTGCATACTTTATTTTTGAAAATGTGAGTGGATAGTGTTTAGGCATTCACAAGCTCCCCCCACACACACACGCCCAGAAAGCCTGTGAATTTTGTGTGGGGACGGTTCTCCTGTGTGTAACGATGCGAGCCTTTTATAATGCGCTTGACTTGAACTCCCTTCTTCCTTTTTTCTTTCAACGTCAACCGATCATGCCAGAAGGATACACTGTCGACCTTTCCAAAGCTGTTGGATACAAATTCCCACCTGAAATTGTAAGAATTTCGAAAGAGTCAACC
>KK100058.1:189199-204935 GCA_000611695.1 Rhizomucor miehei CAU432
CTGTGATTCGCTTTGGCTAAAATCAACCTGCATGTTTTCGTGTTCTGAAAGGTTGCTTCAACTCGGCGCGATCATTTGCTTTATGCACTTTCTGTGGGAGTCCCTGAAGATGACTTGAAATGGCTCTACGAGCTTGGTACGCTGATAAAAAAAAATCCTCCCTTCGTCATTCATATTGATTGCAATGTGGTTTGTGAAAAATTCACTGAATAATAATTAACTTTTGACCTACTAGATATTGATCACGGTCCTTTGCCTACATACCCTCTTTGTCTGCTCTTGAAAGGTGATGACTGGGACGTCAATTCGTTCGTGGAACGATGGTCAGCGGGTGGACCATTGCCTGGCGTTCCTCCATATGATCCTAACAAGATTGTTCACGGCGAGCAAACCTTGGAGGTCATCAACCCATTCCCAGAAAAGGGAGGTCGATTCAAGTCCATCAAGTCCTGTCGCGGTGTCTATGATAAAGGTAAACGACAGAGAGGAAAGAAAGAATCTGCGAATAACTAAAAATCAGATGTTTTTAAATCTTTTAAGGCAGTGGCATGGTGATTGACTCGGTCGTTGACTTGTATGGCGAAGAAGATAATGTACACTACTGCCGTATGGGCACTTCTATGTTTGTTCGTGGATACGGCGGATGGAATGTAAGTTGTTTATCAATATGCTGTACACTCTACTATCATATGCACACAGACAGACAGAAAAAGTAATTATAACCTTGTATTAACTTTTTTAGGGTCCCAAAGGTCCCAAGGCAGTGAGCTACAAACCTCCATCCAGACCCGCTGATGCAATTGACATGTTTCCAACCGGCCGCAACCAAGCACTCTTGTACCGTCTTTCGGGCGATTTTAATCCTCTGCACGCCGACGTCCAACTGGCGCCACGCGTCGGTTTCCCTCGTCCTATCCTTCACGGCCTCTGTTCTTACGGCCACTGCGCATACGCAGTACTCAAGCATTTTGGAGGCAACGACCGGTTCAGGTTCAAGTCGATCCAGGCACGTTTCGCAAAGCCCGTGTTTCCCGGAGAAACCGTCGAGGTGCACATGTGGAAAGTACCTGGTCCGGATGCAAAGACAGAAGACGGTGTCATTTTTGAAGCGAGGGTCGGTGACCGCGTGGTACTAAGCAATGGATTTGTTGTATTATACAAGCAGCAGGGAGATCAATCCTCAGAACTTTAAGACGAAATACTACTATCAAGCTTATAAACAAATGTCTTGTCTAGCACGAGACAGCTCCAAAACAATGCCTTGATCTTTTTACCAGCCTCCCAGCGTCCTAGGAACTTTACAGGGACGCCGTGCACAAGTGGATGGGTGCACTTGTTAGAGCGCATATTGATAAGCTCTACGTTCTCTGATGAGAAGCCTACAGCGCACCATTCGCCTTCAAGACAAATGAATTCAATATGAGACGGCTCTACGGACCAGCTGTAGACCATGGTTGAGAATAGTACGCCGGAAAGGTCGAGGATGTAGCTGTGTCGTCCAAGCGTGGCAAAGAATAACTGAGGTGCGACGGCTGACGACAGGCCGACCGGGTCAGAGGCAATGTTGGGGCTGGAGGAGATGACGGTGTCGTAGGTAGGAGGGTTGGAAAAATCGGTTGTGAGTAAGGTGGTAGGAATTACATCGGGATAAAAAGGAAGCTGAATCAAGGATGTCCATTGCATAAGAACTGGCTGAAACAGTTGCGGTGACGAGTGTGAACGTAACCTGTGATGAGGATTGTGATGATGACTATTGGTGTTGTTAGAATTATTGCTATTATTACGCTGCTGCTGTTGTTGTCGTTCGAGTAATTGATCACGAAGAGCCATTCGATGATGCAACTCTTCCAACTTCTTATCTACAGGCACTGTCCGAACAATGCTGTCCTGCAGGCCGATAACGGTTGCTTCGTTGGAGAATACAGCCAGGAGGTACTTTAGAGTTGCACGATCATCCGCAAACGAGATGGAACGTGGCTCAGTAGGTAACCAAAACTCCTTGAGCTTGTGGAAGAATTGCAGACGCGCATCTCGTCTCCGTTGCCACACGGCAATTTTGTTTTGCATTTGCATGGCAACAAACAAGTACGTGGTGGTCTGATACGTTCGAATGTTGATAACATCCTTGCCCTCTGATAACTTGTAATAAAATTCTTGCAGAGCAACACCGTTGCAAACATAGCAAGGTTTCGCCAGGCCAATATTATTCTTGTTCACCAAGGTCAATTGATTTGTGCTATCTGATGCTTTTGCATCCGGTTTGCCACCATTGTCGCCAAGATCAGTATCGTCGTTGATGTTATTACCGGTATTCTTTGCTGCTGCTGCTGCCATCTTTTGCCAAAGCTCGAGACTCGGTACATTGTATTCAGGGTGCGGTCGTTGGGACCAATCTGCATTAGAAAGTGCGTAACAGAGTCGAAGCAATGCATCCAAAGAATAGCATCGAACACGTTTGTTTCGTCCAGCGATCATTAGCACGAGGCGGCACGATTCAATGAGGACCATTTGTCGCACACGTAACCAGATGACTGTACGCGGTTCAGTAGGATATGCAAAATCGAGAAACTGGATGCCGTGAACAGCGTGTCCCAAAAGAAGAAATCTGTCATCCAACATGCAACAGGATTCGTATGGCTGTTGTTGTGGCGAGTGATGATGGCTGGCAATCATTTTTAAATCCATAGAAGGAGGCAAGTTCTTTACATACAATTTTTTTGTCAAACTCTCCATCTCTGAATATTTGTTCTCTTTGCTCTCACGCACCTCTTGTTGCTGTTCGGAAATAAAATTGGCACTTGCCGATCGCTCACAAGTGTAAGATGGAGGAGGAGGTAGATTCTCGAATGAGGTAGACATTGCGTTTGTGTTTGTGTCTCGAACCAAAACGCCACAAAGATATACTTTATATTAAAAGTATGGCTGGGGAAGAAAGAGAGAGAGAAATGGGATATGAACAAGAAAGAGAGTAGTGGGGGAGGAAGACGGGTATATGAAAAAACTAGCAGACTCAAGACAGCCGAGTGTCACCACACTGATTGGAAAAAGAGAAAGAAAGAGACAGAGAGAGAGATAGAGTTTTTTCGCGTTACGCGCGCCTCAGCCCCGTCCTTCGTCTTAGTTGGACGAGGCAACCAAGTATGGTTGCTGGGGCATTGTCTTTCGAGGCGTGGGGAACTCGAGTTTTCTGTGCAAACGATAGGTAATGTCAATGTAGTCTGGCTCAGTGTCAGCGGTGATGATAGAGTGTCGCATCAGAAAGTCAATGGTAACTATTGAAAATATAGCTGAGTGAGTTTTGACGGAATTCTCGGATAAGAAGGGAAGAAGTAAAAAAAATGTTCATTAATTACCTAGTGCGCAATTCGGTTTCCATTCATCGTTAAGCAACGTTTCTTTGACCTATATTGTCGATCATCGTCATTAATACACGGGCGGGAGAAGGAGGGAGGTTGGTTGAGTCGCGCGAATTACTTGCCTTTTCAAGGGGCCATAAATAGAAGCATTCAACCTCTCCGTCCTGCGGAGTGGGAACTATGTGACGAGGTAACTCAAGATCGTACGTGTACCTAGTGACAACATTCCGTCAACCCGTGATCGTAAGGGGGTGCCCTAGATTTCCTTAGTTTACTTACTGAGTTTCTGGTACAAGCCCATGCTCCGTGTACGTAAAGTAAGTCACTGCGCCAGTGTTGCGTGCCTAGACAGATGAAAGGAAATAAGAAGAAAAGCAAAAAGTTGAGCCTTGTATTTCTTTTAGAAATTGTACCTGCTGTGCAATTTCGGCAGGGATGCTGGCCTCCTCATAACATTCTCGGACGATTGTGTCCTTGGTTGATTGCTGATATGTAATGCCTCCTGCGACCTAGAAAAGAAACGGGATAGTGTTAGCGGTTTTTTATTTCAAAAAAAACTCCACCTCCTTATCCAATGTCCCGGATACTTGCGCAGTTATCGAGCATGCCTGGCCAAGTTTGTTTGGTGCGACTACGACGAGCTACCCACAGCTTGATGGTACCATCGGGTTCGCGAACATAGGCATTGAGATGTGCGCCAAACTGGGAAATACCAAACAAGGGCGTGCCTGCACGTTCAATCACAAATGCGACGTTATCTTCCCTGGTGGCATCACCGTAGACTGGGAACTGTTCATTTCTCCATCCTAGCAACCCCATTGTATATTAGTAAATTCAATGCCCAACTTTTATTTTTCCTCCATCATTCTTTATTTACCTGCTAGGACAGGGAAAACCTTGCGTTCCCGCCAAGTGTCGAGCAAGTCCTTCATTACTTGTGTTCGTTTGTCGAAACAGTCAACCCAGGATGCAAAGGATACATGCGAGCCTTCAACTATCTCAAACGGCGAAGGTCGCTGTGCGTCGTTGTACTCGATCAAGTGTGCAAGCACGCTTGGTAAGACACGACCAACAATGTGTGAGTTCATACGGAAAGGAATTGTATGGTGAACTTCATCCGGGTTCTTAGGATCAAATTCATGTGGAAACTTGTCCGCATGTGTGATAACTTGCAAGAATGAACTGAATTTGGACATGATGTATGCTGTTTGCGTGTGGGATTACTAGACAAGAAGAACAAAAAAAGAAAAGAAATATAAAACAGAAAGGGGAAAAAGGAAGCAAGGCGAAACAATAAGGAAGGTTTGACTAGTCCTTTATATATGAACTGATTTCGTTCTCCATGTACAACATGGTGGCCGTCTCTCGTTTGATAGCCGCTTGCCTCCGATGAATTTTGGTAATAGCTAATCTCGATGGGCGGATTTCTGTGCTCTCCCCCTCGCCTCTTCGCATCACCTTACTACTAACTTTAATCTCCTCTCTTACATCTGTCTAGTGTGTTTTGTCACCGCGTTTGCATTCTGCATGCTAAAGTGTGTAGGAGCCTGTTCCATTTAAACATTTAAGAATTTCGAACTTTTGCAAACCTCCAAAAGTCTCCTTATCTTTTCTCTCTTTCTTGGGGGTTGAAAGGAAAAAAAGACAACAGTAACAACGATGCTACTAAACTTTTGAACTCCTCCCCTTAAACCATATACCTAGTACTACTTGTCAATTAGAAACACGCAATCTTGACAACACGCAAAAAAGTAAATATTGTTTCCCCTCAATGCTGATCTCTTTCCCCCTAAAATAAATGTTGCCACTATATGTGTGTACGTACCTTTTTCGGGTGTTGAAGGTGAGAAAGATGGGATTTGGCAACGTCACGAATTACCTTCAGATGACACGGCAATCGGTTCACGACTTAGAACGCATGCTCACCTCGAGGTATACATCAGAAGCTGTCTCTAAGTTATAATTGTAGTTATCACTTTCCTATTGTAACAAGGTGGAATTGAAGAAATTAAAACCATGAGGTGTCTTAGTTGAATTGACGAGGGTTGTACGGATATCCAACACTCATGCCTGTGCTCGATCACTACTACGGCTGGTTGGTCCGACATTCGGGACCTTTTTGTGTAATGGTCCTTGTACAAACGTTGTGAGTGTGTGCATCTGACGGCCCAGAATCTGTTCCTAACAATCTATGCAAATCTCTCATCTCTATATTTGCGTTTTCTCCTCAATTTGAATAAGGTTTTCGAATCTCCTATTTTGCAAAAAGAGGCATGTGCCGTAACAGTTTTAAAGCAAAACAAAGCAACGTAAGCTCAAACACTTGCACAGGTCCGCCAGCGCGACGACAACCTTGTTGGTTGGCAATTCTAATGTTTCACAAGATTTTAACGAGTTTCAATGAAAAAAGACGAAGATTGCAGATTGGTCTTTCATACAAACAAACAGGAAATTCTCCAGGCACACCAATTCGTTCTGTATGTATGTATGTACAAATTTCCATTGCGAAACAAGGGAACTACTGCCATCGACTTGGCTGGGAAGGAGTTGATGGTTGTGCTCCCACCGTGCTTAGACCACGGGCCCCTGCCTCTTCCGTGCTGGCTTTTTGGAACTGCACTGGCCCAAAACGATTAGCGCTGTTCCTTGCAGATACCGGTTCTCCGTTTGCGCCTGTCGTGTATCCGTCATCTGAGGTAAAAAAAAAAACCGTTCAGATACCTTGGCTCTCACACACGCACACACAGGGATACCCTTTCCAAGCTATTATGTATACGTACCTCTAAATCGAGCTCCTCCTCGTCCTCGTCCTCTGCCGCTGCCTCTGCCTCCTCCCCGGCCTCGACCTCGGCCTCTACCATCACGACCTCTTGATATCCGGCTGTTCCTGAACCTTGCATTTGACATAGCCAAATTGAGAAGCTCTGGAGGTACCGCTTGTCCTGAACTTTCAAAATTCCTAACGAGCTCCCCGGCAAATTTGTCTTCCTTCTTGGTGATAAGTGTGTAAGCTGTGCCCTTTTCCCCAGCTCGACCCGTTCGACCAATTCGGTGGACATGTGAATCAATATCTCTGGCTATATCGTAGTTGATAACCGTCTTTACAGATTTGATATCCAGACCTCGCGCGGCAACGTCCGTCGCCACCAAGATTGTAAACTTGTTTGCCCGGAAATCACGAATCACCTTATCCCGCTCGTACTGCATGAGGTCTCCGTGCAATGCACCGCCTGTTCTCAGAATAGTTAAGATTTTTTTTTTGCTCCATATATTCGCACCATAAGTTGAATCTTACATTCGTATCCAGCTTGACCAATGTTGGAAGCCAAAATGTCCACGGCCCCTTTTCGAGACACAAAAATAATCACGCTTCCCTCTGTATGCATATGCTTTAGCACACCTTCTGAAGCACCCCTGATAAAAAGTTTAACAAATACTTGCCAACGCAAAAGCCAGGCAGATGATCCATGAGCCAGTCCCATTTTAACATCTCATCTTCCAGAACCACCGCCACCTGTGTGATATCTTCGTTCGCCTGGCCCGTCGTACCGACACTGATACGAATAGGATCGTTCGTGACCTGTCGAGCTAAACTTTCAACCTTTTTCGGGAAGGTTGCACTGAATAGTAAAACTATTTTAAAACAATTTTCAGCAAAACCGCGCAAACAGCACAACAAAGCTTGATGATGCGTGCATCTTCCCTTTACCTTGTCTATCCGGCCTGACATTATCACATATTGAGCGTACTTGTGGCTCTATAGATACCCTTGTCAGATAAAAAAGAAAAGGATGATAATGGAGAGTAATTTGGCTATCATTGTATCTTACCAAATCCTAAATCAAACATTCGATCTGCTTCATCCAGCACTAGGTAAGTGACTCGTCTGAGGTTTGTTGCCTTCATTTTGATCATGTCAATTAAGCGACCAGGAGTTGCTACCAGTATCTCGACCGTGCCACTGCGCAGATCTTTGAATTGCTCCATTTTTGATGCACCGCCGTACACTGCAGCCACCCGCAGACCGTATGCTTTTGCGAACTTTTTGGCTTCTGAGTAGATTTGCGTCGCCAACTCACGCGTCGGTGCCAAGATTAAACCAATGGGCCCGTCTCCCTTTGAAAGCTCTTCCTGGTCCATAATATGCACAAGCATGGGCAATACAAAGGCTGCAGTCTTGCCAGATCCAGTCTTGGCTATACCAATGATATCTCTTCCTTGCAACGCCGCTGGAATTGCTTGCTTCTGGATAGCTGATGGTTCAGTATATTCTGCCTTGATGATGGCCGACATGATATCCTCATCAAATCCAAAATGTGCAAACGATATACATGGGTTGGGCGGATTAGAACCAGTGACATGGAGTGATAAGTGCTCTCGAATCTCTCGTACGCACTCTGGACTTAATGCTGCAATATCCGGATGCTCTTCATAAAAGTACTTTTCAAACTCGGGGTACTCGATTTCATCATGGTTCACTCGTGCAAGGGGCTCTATCTCTTTCTTGACCGGTCCAGAGGTTTCGTCGCCAGAATCGTCGTTCAACTGTGCATCGATAGCTGCTGCAGTCGCATAAACTTCGTCGTCCGAATCTGCATTCTTTTTTTTTTGACAGTTATATGAGATGACCTGCATTCATAAGCAGAATATCCCCTGTTCTTTTTCTGCTTCCTCACCTCATCCCGTTCTATCGCTGCACGGTTGTCTGCTTTTCCAATCGTGATCCCTTTTTCCTTCATGTGCCGGACGTAACTTTCCATATCGTCTTCCTCTTCAAAATCGTCTCGACGTGCCTAATATTCCATGTAAGAACAGACAAGTCTAATACGTGTCATCACAAAGTATATACGCATACCCTTTCCACTTTGGGTGCAGCTTTAGCTTGTTCATTCATGTCTGCCATAAAGGCATCCAATGGATCTTCTTCTTCTTCGTCTTGAGCACTGTCATTTGGTTTTTGCTCAGCACTCTTTGAGCCTAATACAAGTCAACACGCATGCAATTTGTATCAAGTTGTCGCACACTCTCTTTGTGATTATGCTATTTACTGGAAGGTATTCCGGCACTTGTCAAGAAATCATCTTCGTCCTCGGCATCAAGGACTGCAGATCGTAATCGTTTGCTGCTCGATTCTGCCTCCTGCTCTGATTTCTTTTCTGCCGCCTCGCTAGCTTTTTGATCTTGAAGCGTTCTTTTCTTGTTTGCAGAGGGAAATCCAAATGTAAACTTTCCCATAACGAATGTATTCAAAAGTGCTTGTAGAAAAAGCGGAGGCGCATATTGTCTGATTTCCCCGCTGCGACCAAAAAAATGTTGTCGGTCGCATGACAAACTCAAATCAACGAATGGGTACCCAGAATACCGAGGGTCTTGTTTCTGGATCAAACTCTTGGAAAACTAAAGGTGTATATGGCAATTTTTGCATACTTGTTATACCAGCTAACAAACCTTGGACTTTTTATTTCGCATATCACAAAGGAAAATTATCTTTTTTTAAGTTTTCTGATCTGCCACGCTTGATTCTTGAAGAATATGCTCGACGATATTAAACTAAGCAATTGAAGCACTTGACAGTGTCCAGTGTGAATCAAGTAAAGTTAGGATTTTTTAAACTTTTTTATTATTTTCTTGTCTATTACTACTTCTATACATGTTGTGACAGACCAGCTGTCAACTTTGCGCCGCTTGATACAAGAGCTGCCTAGTTACCACCGCCACCGCTGGGACAGAAGGTTACAGTGTACTTGGTAGCCTTGCAGCCAAAAGTGCTAGTCTTGTCGTCGTAAGCATAGCTGTAGGCATCCTTGCAGCCGGACTTGAACTTATCAGCGTATTCGCTAGCCTTGCACTTGTCGGGAGAGTTGTATTCGCCGCGGCAGCAGTATTCGTCATTGTTGAAAGCAGCGCAGGCGCTCTTGCATGCACCTCCTTCAGTTTGAAGCTCCTTGGGGCAAGAGGGAAGCGAGGGGCAAGAAGGATGACCACAATCGCCGTCACCACCTTCAGGGGAAATATCGAGCGGCAAATTGAAACCATCGACAAAGGAAATGTCGTAAAAGTCTTGACCCCCGTAGCCCTTGAACAGGAATTCAGCTAGAGAGACAGCAGAGCCATAGTTACCGCAGTCGCTGCCGTCCTTGCAGCCCCAGAAGCGGCCAGACCAGTTGGAGTCAACCTCAAAGTCGTGCGAGGAACCGGCACCGACATCAGTGGATTCTTGGGCACCTCCGCCGTTGGTAAGCTTGTAGACTTTGAGACCAGAGTCACAGTTGTTCTTGACAGTAACGGTGACGCCGCTGCCGTTACCACTGGAAGTAGAGTTGCCAGAGGAAGAGTGGGAGGGGCCAGCGGAAGAAGATGAACCGGATGCGGAGGGAGAGGAGGAGTGCGAAGACGAAACGGAAGAAGCAGGAGAAGGAGAAGAAGAAGATGCAGGGGCAGCCAAGCTAACGCCAGCAATAGCAGCAAGGGAAAGGATCTTGTAGAGCATCATCTTGACTTGAAGGATTGTAATGGGAGTGAAATGAGAGTAAAGCGAGATATAAAAACGATAGAAAAAGGAAGGATGAGGGTCGCAAAGTGACAAGATCCTCCTTTTTTATAGCTTTGGCGGATGCCGAGCACCGACAACTGAAACTATCGCCAATGGTAAGTTCGAAGTCGTCTGAAACAAAGGTACAGCACTGTGTTTGTTCAATGGCAAAGAAATATCCCGCTTTGCGAATCACATCTAGGACCCTGGACATCAGTAAAAAAAATTGTAGTCCTACACAGCCAATTGTCCGCCTACTTAAACTTTTGTCACCGACAATCCAGACCAGTTTAATTGAAACATACCGACTGATACAAGAGTGGACCCTGCCATGAAGAAGGTCCATGTTCAGGTGCATGTTTCAAATAACTACTCAAAACAATCCACTAACCAAAACCTCGAAAATCCCGCAGTTACGAATAATGATGTGACACACTTTACTGATAACTTGTACTTGTAGCTGTCTTTCAGTAATCATCTGGCTAAATAGGAGGTAATGGAATTTTATTTCAACATATTTTTGAAACTCTATGCAGGTCAAAAATGCTGTCAAAAAAATTCGAGTCAGAGAAGATGAACACAATTGGACGATCGGGTCGGATCGGTGTTCGGGACGATCCAGGGATCTACTCTTACTCATAGGGTCTGTGCTCTTTGAAACGAGCTTCCGACTTCGTTTATTCTTGGCAGAGTTTTTCTGTCCTAAAATCCGATTTTCCATGACGTTGCTGTTCTTTTGCACCTGAAACCTGTACAAGCATTTTATCTTTAACAAAAATTATTAACACTCTGTGATCCAGGTACCGGTTCCTCCTTTGTTCTTGCGCGAAAATAAATAGTTTCTCTTTTGTCTGGATTCAAGAAGTTTCGGTTCGAAAATCGCTGCCCACTTATAGCTGCTCTCAGATTTTAGTTCCTGAAAGTTGTTTACCATTAGAACAACAAGAAGGATGTTTCATTACGCAATGCTGGCTGAAACGGTTTCCACCTAGACAATGACTTTGTTATCCTGTAAAAACATGTCTTCAGGTCTCGGTGCAAATTAAAAGTGCCCTGAAGAATCGGTGTCTGGGCAACACGGCAGCGACGTTGATCTTGACCTATTAGCGTCCGCTAAAGTTCAATATGTATGTCATCGCTTGCTTTTGACCAAGTGGTATAGGCTCGGACATGATCATTTGTCAAATACTACCTCAATTATGACGACACTAGTAATAAATCATTTCCATATAGAAAAGATTCAAAGTGTTCTTTATTGTAATGATTTCTCTTTAGAAGAGTGCCAATAAACTATACTCTTTTCAAAATCATTCTAATATGGTGTACCTCAAATGCTCAAGTCATAATGTAACCGCTGTATCTGTAGATCAACCCGGCATCATCATTTATTGATCATGTCACGTCCAGGAAGCACAAGTGAAATTAATTTGTTTCATTTTGTCCTAGCACACTGTTACCTTGCTTAGCTCTAAAGTACTTGTCCTATTGGTATATTCTATCCCTCAGCACAGTAATGTTTGGTCCAGATGATGAGCTCCAATATCATTTATATTTGGCTTGTTTTTATCTCCTCCTTGATAACGCTCTATAAGTGAGAACTAGCGATGACAGATAAAAACATGGTTAAGAAAACTTCAATCATGAAAAATCATGATACAGAATTTGTTTTCTGTCCTTCCATTTCCATGTCATATCTAATACCTACTATTCATTGACAACAAGCAGCATGGAACGATAGAGCTAAATGCCCACCTTATTCCTTACATTATATGTCGCCGGCTACAACTAAGGAAAAAGGAAAGAAAAAGAAGTCGCTGTCTGTAGATGGTTCTGACTCTCGCTATTCAGCATATTCAGTGAAAGCATCTACAGAAGCTGTTAGGATGATGCCAGGAACTTTCTGTGCAATTGCAGAAGCAAAGTAAAATTCCACTTTCGATGACTTGTTCGCCCTTCAACTGAGTGTGCTTGTACTTGTTTTGTCGAGACAAACAACCTTGGATCCCCATGTTTTACATAAATCCTGGAACCAACCGTTATATGCAACTTCACCTTAGAACCCATTGACCCCGCATATCATGGAGAAGCCGTTCATGCTGCTGTTGCTGCGCCATCGCCGTCTGAAAACAGGGCATCCATTCGGAGATGATTTGTGCGATATCGCCCAAGATAGTAAAAGGTTGAATATGACTACATTGAGAGACAGTAAATTACAGACCTAAAGGGATTCCCTAAAAATAATCAAATGTAAGAAGGGCTGAGAGAAAGAACGCTCTTGGACATTTGAACCATCGAAAGACAGATCACGTGACCCTCTGCGCCCTCTCGAAGAACTGCGGCATGTGCAACGATATAAAGTTGAAGCTACAATGGGTTGCGGTAGTGTAATTGGTTAACACTTGAACAGGAAGAATTCAAATCCTGGTTCAAATCCAGGCCGCGACAAGCTTCTCTTTTGCTTTGTCTTTTTCTTCCTCTTCATTTTTCGCCCTTTTTGCAAAGGTATACTTCTTAATAGTCTATTGCTTCTTTTGACCTAGGACTATGGTAAGATGCGGAACAGGGTTATCCTCAAAGCGTAATTACTTTTTTAGAATGAGGCTAGTAACATTTTTCAGTAGCGTATAAGCTCAATGCTAGAAAGAGATGTCTGTAGCTCTTCAAAGGAATCTGTTCAAAAAAATGCTCTCGTTAAAACTCTGCTTCGCGGGATCACGTGATATTATTTAACTCCGATATATATGCCAATATATTATATCTAAATTTCCTGCCCCGTGTCGGAAGGGGATGTGGTGTAGTGGCTATCACATCTGCTTTGCATGCAGAAGGCCCCGGGTTCAATCCCCGGCGTCTCCATCCGTTTTGGGGCCATCGGCATCGATGGATACTGGCGCCTCTTTTTATCTTTCTTCTTTTTGGTCACGATAGGAAAACAGTGTAGCGCATGGACTTTATCCGTTGCCATTTTGGTCTCTTTGCCGTTTTTCCCCAAGGACTATCCCATTTTCCATCACATTTGCCTCTCACAGGTAAAAGTGTGTTTATTTGAACGCTAGTGAGATTTGCCTCTCACAACTGCTCACATATTTTACCCTTTTCCCTTATTGTCGTAAAACCGAATCCCAGAAGATAGTATAAAATATCCTTCAAAAGTAAAAGAATAAATCGACACTTAACTACCTTCTATCTTCGCGGTCTTCATGGTTCTTTTTCTGTGTGGTCTCATAACGCAAAACAAGATGCGTTACGACAACAGGAAGAGAGTGCCCAAAGGGGTTGATAGATATCATTTGACAGCAGCCTTGCAAAGATTTTCTGCTTTCATTTTACCTTTTTTCTTCCACAAAGCTTGTAAGTTGCATGCTACGAATGGGACAAGGTCGAAAGCAACCAAAATATACTTTGTATGATTGGCATTGGTGCTGCAATGTTTTCGTTGAGAATATGTATTGGTAACCTAGCAACCATCTGATCCGGTGTCGCCTGTCAAAAATCCCAAAACTCAGTTCTGGCGGCAGGGTTGTTGTGTATTAAAAGTTCGAGGCGAATGGCGCCAAGTCTGCATCGATGGCGTACACTGAGTGCATTAGCGCTTAGAAGACAGTTAATACGACCTACAATCCAGCACCGATCGTTCTGCAAAAGCACCCCAGTACGAGAATCGCAGCAAGTGCCGACCGGGTATAAAGACAGCGATCGGTACCACGGATCGTATCCGAAGCGAACACACCTTTGCGGCGATCTGAGAAGCATGCATGACGGCGAGCGCGTAGTCTTGAACGGATGGGTCCAGTCGCCAAGGTAATGACGATAAGTCCCCGACCCTGACAGTCTTGTATGCTAACGCTCTGTTTTTGCAGAGCGCTTTCGCAGGATTTAATATTTGTCCCAATTCGCGATGCTTCAGGCACCACACAGCTAGTTTACCGCTCGACCGATCAAAACTTAAAAGCCGACATACAAAAGTTGACAGCAGAGAGTGTCATCTGCGTTCAGGGCATAGTACGTAAGAGACCAGAGGCGATGATAAACAGACGGCTTTCTACGGGCGATATCGAAGTCGAGATTGAAAAGATATACTGCTTAAACCCGGCATCCACATCTTTACCATTCTGGCCCTCTCAGCAGGCAAAGTCTTTGGTGAGAAGATACATTAACACGGATTGCTAAGACTTTTTTCTTGTCGCTGATATTTGCATCCAATCATTGACAGCCTAACGAAGAGGTTCGACTTCGATATCGTTACTTGGATTTGAGGAGGGAGGAACTTCAGCGTAATTTGAGGATGCGATCGACAGTGGCAAACGCTGTGCGTAGCTATCTTATTGAAAATGGTATGTATACTTTGTTACCCTATTGTTGCGTTTGCCGTTGCTGCCTTTTTTTCTTTTTGCTAAACCGGCTTTGCAGGTTTTGTGGAGATCGAGACACCTACATTGTTCAAATCCACACCTGAGGGTGCACGTGAATTTATTGTTCCAACTCGAAAGAAGGGTGCTTTCTACGCATTGCCTCAGAGCCCACAACAGGTATAAACAACATTACTTCCTTTATCGCACTGAATTCAAAATAGTAACAAAATTTGAAGCATAAACAAATGTTGATGGCAGCAGGTTTTGATCGATACTTTCAAATCGCACGATGTTTCCGAGATGAAGATTTAAGAGCAGACAGACAGCCAGAGTTCACGCAGGTATATACACACACAATGGCTAGACATTTCAACCCTAAAGTACTGAACAATGGTACCTTTCATGCTAGATTGATTTGGAAATGTCGTTTGTTACCGCCAAGGAAATACAGGATATAGTGGAAGGATTTCTTGCGGTGATTTGGGATAAAGCTTTGGGAATCAAATTGGACAAGTCTTCATTTCCAAGAATGACTTATCAAGAAGCAATGTCAAAGGTGTGTTGATTTTGCAACTGCTGCCTCTCCGGATATGGGCTCACTCTCAGTAAAAAACAATGTAGTATGGGTCGGACAAACCGGATGTTCGGTTCGAAATGCAGGTAGGCAAATTAGACTCATGCTTCGATAATGAGTCGTTTGCTCAAGTTTATAAAAAAGATCAAGGAGATTGGATCCTTGTTACCAGATGTTGTTGGCAAGGACGAAGCTCTTGACTGTCTTGTCGTCAAGAAAGGTTCCGCGCTTACCGGTGGCGAATTGAAAGCGATGCAAAAATCATTAGAGCTGCAGGAAGAAAAGGTAAATTTCGTATGAGAATGACATAGACCCGTTTATATTTACCAACTTTTTGTTAGGACTTTGCTTTTGTAAAGGTCAACGGAGACAACATCAATAACTGGCTGTCTAAACTTGGAAAGCTCAAACAATCCAAAGCTGTGGGCAATGTAGAGAATGATTTGAATAAGAGCTTGGACATTGATATCGGTGACCTCGTGCTCGTTCACAAACGTACGCGCTATCTCTATGTGAGTTTTGAAATTATCAGTCTCTTGCTTTTACAATTCGATTTAACACACAAGATATGAAAGGGTGGCAATACATTAATGGGCAGAGTACGACTGCACATTGCTAATCTATTGCAAGAAAAAGGCCTCTTGAAAATCGATCCTAGTGCTTACAAGTTCCTCTGGGTTGAATCTTTCCCTATGTTTACCCCGGATGAACAGGGCATCCGAACATGGCAGGCAACCCATCATCCTTTTACTGCTCCCTTTGACGAAGATATACCATTACTGGCAACCGATCCTGCAAAAGTAAGAGGTCAGCACTATGATCTTGTATTGAATGGAATGGAAATTGGTGGTGGATCCATTCGTATCCATTCACCTGTCATGCAAAAATTTCATCTTTGAAAAAGTGCTTCAGGTAAGAATGA
>KK100058.1:205176-216173 GCA_000611695.1 Rhizomucor miehei CAU432
CTTGCAACCATCAAAAAAGGGACACTTCTGTTTACTTTGTAAATAGCTGGAAGAGCATGAGTATCGTCGATTCGATCACTTGATTGATGCGTTGAGTGGTGGATGTCCTCCGCACGGTGGTATTGCTCTTGGTAGGTTGCATTCTTCATAATTATGTTAAGCATAAAAACTCTCATTAGCGCTATCGTAGGTTTTGACCGGCTCATGTCCATTTTGTGCAACGCAAGTTCTATCAGAGATGTCATTGCATTCCCCAAAGCGGCTGGTGGAAAGGATCTAGTTGTGGATAGCCCATCCGAAGTAACAGCTGCACAGTTGAAGGAGTATGGTCTGCAAATAGAGCAGGAATAATGAAGTTGTAAGAACCTTTCTGTATTTCTACCGGGCCGCGAGGACCCCACTCACGTGTCTAAGTGAGCCCAATAAATGATTACAAAGAAAGAGACAAAATGTGCTGGCTCGAGTCTAGTTTGGCGACATAGCCGAGGGATCCTAATGAGATTTTAGTAACTATATCTACCTTAATATATTCTCGACTGTATATAACACTTACTTGGCTTTTGAAAAACAAAAAAAAGCCGTGAAGCGACGAACTGTTAAAAACCGACTGAGGTTCTCAAGATTTTGCGAAGTGATGAATTAAACTGACAGATGAATAGGGGTCATCTTGGGCGTCATTTATCGAACTCTCTATTAAAAAGCAACATTCTGTACGGCACTCCCTGGAGGAAGCAAGAAGCACTCGTCCTCTTCGTATCCTTGCTGCTTCTATCTCCTTTCCTTCACTCTTTGCTATGGGTATCAAAGGATTACATACCTTTGCTCGACAGCATGGCGTTTACACCAGGCATTGGTCAATGTTCGAACTTCTCCGTGAGAGAGAAGTTTCGATGATTTTGATCGACTTTTGCTGCCTTTTTCTTTTACGTACTTCAAGACCATGTCGCTGAGAACTTGCTTTGGAACGATTTAAACCATAGTGATCGATTGCTATACTTAGATAGTCTTCTTCTGTATTAATGTTTTCTTATGATAAAACTAGCCATGGAGGAAGGCCTTTTGCGTAAACTTTGCTGCCATTTGTTTGAGCGGTTATTGCTCAATTCAAACGTTTATCGGGAACTTGGACAATTGCCGAGTTTGCCTAATAATTGACGGTGCGCAGCTCACTGCCAAAGCTCGCACACACCGACAGAGGAAAAAGTTATACAAGACCGCGAGACAAAGGGCCAGGCGCACTCACAGAAGAGGCTTGACTGTACGGACCTGGCGGCTCAAATTTATAAAGTATGCAAAGAGTTGGGTGCACTTCGATGAACGTATCAAAAACGCTCTACTACGGGTAAGCTGTCAAGTCAATACAAGTCATGATTGCGATGTAGACTGACCTTCAGCATTTACGCAATGTTTTTCGATGTGTATATGGACAGCGACAAAGAAGAATCGCAACGTCTCTATGTGCGTGACGTACTTGTGGCCGCTACACATTCTTTAAATCTTAAGGAACTCGAAATCACGAACAGCGCTACTTCCAATAAATGAAAAGCATTTAATACACGCTGATGATATATATGCCTTTGTGAAGGCCCTCCGATCCACAACATTTAAAAGATTGGTCTACTCGAAAAAATACATGATTGACGAAGAATGTCTCCATCATCTCATGGAGATACCAAGCCTAAAAGGTGTCGAACTACAGCGACGACCAAGGCGATCGCCGACGCATCAGTATCCTAGACGGAGTCAAACGAAGTGGCCGATCACACATTCGGCATGTCGTTTATCATGGCATATTTGAATAATCACGTCGCACTTATCGAGATGAAAATGGCGATTTAAGATGTAAGTATGAATACCAGTTCTGTGTAAGCGGAAAATTAGACTTAACAGTCGATTCACATTTATCAGCTGAATACAAAGCAGACTCCTTTTTAAACGCCAAGCAGTAGTGCTAGAATATGGTTCAGATAGAAGATGAAGACTATGAATGGATCGTCAGTGTATATACTGTATATTACATTTATATGTAAGGAACTCTAGACAGAATATAGCATCGTAAAGAGCAAAACATGACTGTGTTGTGAAAGAGAGAGAGACGAGGTACTTATTGGATAAGGAGCTGACTTCACGGAGAGAATCATCACCATAGTGCTATTTTATATTGCGCTTCCAGACTTCACTTAGAGTTCGATGGAAATAGTCGTAAAACAGCTGAGTGTTGCAAGCTTTCGCAAGTAACGATTCCTCGGGTCCCCCATCTATCCCCCAAAGAATTGTGCAACCTTGCCATTTTGTGCAACATTCGGTAAACAAAACGTACTTGAATCTAAGTCAGAGCACGAAGCTTCTTGGACCTTCCATTGCAAAAAAAGTTTTGCTACAATGGATCCACCCTCGTCTGCCACTGTACTGTCGTCTGTAGCTTCCACGGCAGAGACAATCCTAGCAACCGATCCAGCTGTTGCAAGTCCCGAGTCAAGATGGACCTTATCCCTGATCGCCAGTTTCTTGCCGACTGCGCTGATCAAGTTGATCAGTCTTGCGACAATTTCAGTACCTTTGCTGTTTTACAGAATCTTGACATGGTCTTTCACACTTCACCTCAACTTTTCGTCGCTGCTTGTGATTCTTGGCGTCATGATTGTTGCGGCCTACCTTGTAGTTCGCTACAGGTACCTCAACAAGTACTCGCGTCTGCGCTCAACCGAACCGCCAAAGTCAACTTCTTCCTTCTTCGACTTGCACCCAGACGACTCGACAGAGGAAGATTCAGAATACAAGCCAGGCTTGAAGAACTATCCAGACGAGTTCTTATCAGCCTTCCTCTCCTCCATCAAGATTTTCGGCTATTTGGAGCAACACGTGTTTCATGAACTGGCACGTCATTTGCAAACCAAGAAGCTTTTGGCAGGTGACACCCTGTTTCGTAATCCTGAGCAGGAGCGCTCGTTTTACATTGTTGTGCACGGACACGTTCAGCTCTTTGCAAAGCCTGAAGGTGACCACGAACAAGAGGATGAAGAGGAACATATGTATGCGTCGACCATGGATAGCAACGAAGGTGTCAATGACCGATTCAGGCACTACACATTGATCAATGAAGTAGGAGCTGGTGGAACCCTTTCGTCCTTGTTCACCATTCTATCTGTGTTTCGAGACAGTGTAGATCGAGAAGAGCAAAAAAAGAAGTCCCAAGGGCGTCAGCTCACTGCATTCAACAGGGATGGCTCTCACGAGAACCTACGAACCGTTTTCCCGAATCTGCAGTCTGAATCTTTGGAGGGAACTTCCAAGAAGCATCGGTCGGGGTTGATTCATCCCAAGGGCAAGTTGTCGTCATCTCCAAGGCCGTTGGATATCGAAAGCGACAGTAGACCCAGCAGAGACAACAGTGATTTGGATGAGATAGAGGACAATGATATGGACAGCCGCAAGGTCTCTGTCAGCGGCCGCGCAAGGTTGCCCAACTTGCCAGTCCAAAGACAGAATCGTTCTGTTCATCCAAATATTGTCGCCAGGGCAACTGTGGATACAACGTTGGCAGGTAATTTTGCTATGTTTGTCGTTGTTTTGCGAAACGTATATTTCTAACGTAACTGAATAAAGTTATTCCGGAAGAGGCATTCCACAAGCTAACGCAAAAGTTTCCCAAGGCCGCGGCTCACATTGTACAAGTGATCCTGACACGTTTCCAGCGCGTTACACTGATGACGGGCCATCGCTACCTGGGTCTGACGGAGGAATTGTTGCGTCTGGAAAAAATGGTCAATGAATCGGCCAGTTTGGATACATTACCACAGGACTTGTTTGTACCTGGCGGTATCGAACGTCTACGAAAGAAGTTTGCACAGCCGAGTGAAGATCACCAAGAGACAATGGGCAATGTCATTGGTATGTCTTTGACAAAGACGGATAGCACTGGATTCATCCAAGCCATGGATATTCCACCTACACCAGCTGTCAGCGGCTCGCATCATACTCAAGCTCCTCCACGCCCTCGCATTTTGCCTTCTTCTCCGCCAAAACCGAATCATCGCGAACACAACGAATACAGCGTGGAAGATGATGAACATTTGCGTACATCCATTATGCAAAGTCTTTCCGATTGTCTTGGACTACGAGAGGAAAAGAAAGGCGAACATACACCATCCTTGGCATCGTCTTTGTCACCTCAGAGCTCACGACTTCGAGATCGACCTTCTGGATCCTCCAGTGCCGGCCCCGAAAGCCTAAAGTCGTCATCAAGATACTATTATCCAATGGACTTGTTTTCACATGCTGGAACCGTTGATGCAAGTGCTTCTCCATCACTGGGAGCTTTGTCCATCCCATACGACGACGACATTGATGCGGTATCCACGGTATCTTCAGTCCATTCTGGAAATGATTACAGCACCAGCGGCGAAGCATTTTCATCAAACGATGTCCAGATCCTGTACTTTCCAAAGGACGCCATTTTGGTCAAGGAAGGAGAGCACAACAATGGCTTGTTTTTCGTCATCGATGGTCTTTTGGATGCATCAATGACACCATCCAACGGCGACGAAATTTCGCTCGAGGATTCTCAGAGACCATCAAAGGAATGGAAATCCAAAAATCGCGAATCATCCAAGAAACAGAGGCACGCCAGTTTCAACCTTTCTCCATCCACTTCGACCTCGTCCGTATCATCACTCAACGATGAGAATCAGCCGCAGAACAACGCTGCAGATGAAGGCGTGCCTAAAGCCGCCAAGGAACCGCCGTCTGCTCTCCAGCGCTACGGTCCTGTGTATGCTCACAAGGCACCTGTCGGTCGCACAGATGTCAAGGAAAGGAAAAAGGAGAGAGAAGAAAAATCCAGAAAGAAGCCATTATTTGTCATCAAGCCGGGTGGACTGGCAGGCTACTTGGCAGCCTTGACTGGATATCCTAGTTTTGTGGAAATCAGAGCAAAGACTGACACTTATGTCGGCTACCTCTCCAAAAAGGCGTTGGATCGGATCATTGACAGACATCCTGCTGTTATGCTCAAGCTGGCACAACGACTCGTCGGACTTGTCAGCCCGCTAAGTGAGTATATTTTTTGCTTACAGCAATGGTCTTAACATTGTGATACTCACTGTGTGTGTGCTTCAGTCTTGCATATTGACTTGGCCTTGGAGTGGATGCAAGTGAATGCTGGTCAGATAATTTGCCGCGAAGGACAACCAAGCAACTCGATTTACATGGTTTTGCATGGTCGCCTCAGAACAATCAAGGGAAAGAAAGAAGGTGGCATTGAGATATTGGGAGAATTTAGTCACGGCGATACTGTGTGTGAGCTGGAAGCATTAGGTAAGGAAGAGCATTTGTACCAAATCATTAAAGCGAAAGAAAGTAATTGACAGAATTGTTTGCTGCTAGCTGGAATTCCTTCGCCTTCTACGCTCCATGCTATCCGAGACAGCGAGCTTGCACGCATACCAAAGACACTCTTTAACGCGTTGACGCTGCAACATCCAGAAATCACACTCCAGATATCGCGAATGGTAGCACTGCGCTCGCTTCAGCTTGTTACCAAGGCATCTCCAGGTCAAGGTGGCAGCATGATACAACTGCGAAACAATTCTGTCACGCCAGCTGATGCCGTGAATAACAACATTACCCCTGAGCTCTATGGTTACAACAACGCCAATCTAAAAACAATCGGTATATTGCCAGTGAATGCATCTGTACCCGTCACCGAGTTTGCTGAAAACTTGAAGAGTGCATTGATACAGTCAGTGGGTGCTTCGTGTATTTTACTAAACAGTGCTACCATTACATCTGTCATGGGCAAGCACGCATTTTCCAGGATGGGCAAGCTTAAGCTTGCATCATGGCTTGCAGAGCAAGAAGAAAAATATCGCATCGTGCTGTATTTGGCTGACAGCGGCGTCAAGTCTCAGTGGACACGGACATGTATCAGACAAGCTGACTCTATTCTCCTTGTTGGATTGGGTGACGGAGACCCGTCCGTTGGCGAATATGAACGTTTCATGATCAACATGAAGACAACTGCGCGCAAAGAGCTAGTACTTTTGCACGGAGAGCGATCATGCGCTACAGGAACGACACAGAATTGGCTCAAGGTATATACATATATGAAATTGTATCTAAAAAGGGAGGAGATAAAGTGTAGACTAAACTACCGGGCATTTCATAGAATCGCTTGTGGATCCAGGCACACCATCATATTTTTATGCCTATGCGAAAGAGCACGACGCTTACTAGCGAAAGAATGATTAGACCGCCATGGTTAGCCACTCAAGGTCGCAAGATGACCGAGAATTCTATCAACATGATGAAGAATGTCAAAGGTCAGCTCGTGAAATACTACTCTGCAGTGCCTCAACTGCCGCAATTTGGACGGTTGTTGGTGTTGAGAAAGAGTGGCAGTAGTTCCCTGGCAAATGCAAGTGCCAGCAACGCAGCGCGAGACGACTTTGCAAGACTCGCACGTCGTTTATGCGGCAAATCCGTCGCATTGGTGCTTGGTGGTGGCGGCGCGCGTGGTATTAGCCACATTGGTGTCATACAAGCGCTGGAGGAAGCCGGTATACCCATTGATATCATTGGTGGTACGAGTATTGGCAGCTTTGTGGGTGGTTTGTATGCCAAGAACCGTGATCTTGTATCCACAATTGCACGCACCAAGCTATTCTCGGGACGAATGACAAGTATCTGGCGTAATCTTACGGATTTGACCTATCCGCTAACAGCTTGGTTCACCGGCCACGAGTTCAATCGATCCATTTACAAATGTCTTGGCGACAGCCAGATTGAAGATTTCTGGCTTCCGTACTTTGCAGTATCGACAAATATCACTTATTCACGCATGGAAGTGCATACAACCGGATATGCTTGGCGATACATTCGTGCCTCCATGACACTCTCCGGTTACATTCCGCCGATATGTGAAAATGGTAACATGCTTGTGGATGGCGGTTACATGGACAACTTGCCGGTAACCGTTGCCAAGAGTATGGGAGCCGATATCATCATTGCTGTTGACGTTGCATCTGAGGATGATACCAGTCCTGTCAACTACGGCGATTCTATCAGCGGCTTGTGGGCATTGCTTTACAACCTCAATCCGTTCCGGTCCTACAATATTCCAAGCATTGCGGAAATCCAGAGTCGACTTGCCTATGTCAGCAGTGTGTCCAAATTGGAAGAAGCCAAGATGACCGATGGCACTCTGTATGTCAAGCTCCCTGTGCAACAGTGGGGAACACTCGAGTTCGACAAGTTTAAGGACATTTTCCAACTTGGATACGATGTGGGACGACAGGTAGTAGAAGGATGGCGCAAACATGGCTACGCGTCTGGTAGGGTTATCAAGGATTCCGATGAATCCAAATTCCGCGGCCAGGAAGTCAAGGGCAAACGTGGCCGTCGCAATAGCATATAATAGAGTCAGGACTACGAGGAGATTGTGTTACAATAATCACGAACAGTTTCGGAGTGAAGAGCAACTAATAAAGTCAAGCTTTTTGCACCTTCACTCTTCACTCTTTCTCTTTCTCTTTTTCTTTCTGTACTTTCCTTTTTCAGGATGTTTTCGGTGCAACGATTGACTGAGAATTTGTTCCTACTCACCACAGGCGTCTTGTCACTTGTAAGATCTTATATGGAAGCGAATAAGCGTAGCCATTGAGGAGGACTTACTTCATATATATATTCCAGTGCGCCTGGGTAATTGCCCTGGGAGGAGCCTGTGCGTACGGCATTTTGAGCGGCGGTGCCTGGTGGGTACTGGTTTATCAGCTCTTGCTTATTATTGGCATTCTTCTCGTCTTTATGTCTGGAACTTTCTTGCACTACAGAATGGCGGTAAGGCGCTGCATCGAAAGTTTTTGTAAATGGTGTAACATTAATATTGAAACGTTACATTACATATAGCTGTTGACCTTGCTTGGGATCAGCATCGCGCTTTTAACGGTTAACATCGATGCTGTTTTACCAGTCAACTACTTTTTCGGCAACGGTGGTGGCGCAGGAGCTTACGCAGCCGGATATATCATTTTAATTATTGTTCAGGTAAACAGGGAAAGAGAAATCAAGGAAAAGAAAAAGCTTCTTTTTTTTTCTCGGCGAGATCAGCAGCAGCAGCAGCTCACACTCACACATCTAACAATTAGTTCTTGTGGGTCTTTGTGTTTGGAAGCGAACCCAACAGTTATCTCGGACAGTTTGGACATTCATGGAGTGCCATGAACAACAGTGTCGAGCATCATCCTCCTCAACAACAGCAACAACATGAAAAGCACCAAGGCTATGAAATGACGGGAGATAAAACAATGGTCGGTCCCGCAACTGGACCGACGTCAGCGCCGGCGGTCAATACTTACAACCACCCTGCAGCGTCCCCACCTCAGTCTCCTGATGCACTAGAGTATAAGGAACGAGTGCAGGCCCTTCACGACTGTGAGTAATAGTAAAAGCGACAATGAGAAAATGGGGGAAATAATTATATACTGACGTTTTGGGAAAACGACAGACACTGCAAGTGCCGATGATCCGAAAGAGCTCAGCTTCAGAAAAGGCGAAATTCTCGAAGTTGTTGAACGAAAGGGCAACTGGTGGCAAGCTCGCAAGAGCGATGGAACAGTCGGCATCATTCCTAGCAACTATGTAAGTTGACGGTCATGAAAAAGGGAGGAAGAAAGGAAGATATATGTATTCTGATCTTTTTTCTTTCTTGTTACGCTGCAGTTTGCTGCACCTTAAAATTATTCATGCACTTTCATCTCTTTCTGTCTCTGTCTCTTTCCCTCTATATTTTTCTTATTTTTTTTCACTTTTGCTTTTCTACAAGTATATCATTCTTTATATCTATTATTTTGTAATACATTCTTAGGAGCACTTTAGCATTTTTTGTTACGAAATGAAATGATTATTGTTTAACTGCATTCAGTTGATATGAGGCAAATTTGGCTTCGATCGTTTCTTCGTCTTCCAAGAAGGGGCTTTGCTTTCCCCTTTCATCCTTGCAGCGCCACTCCTAATTCCTTATTAAAGAATCAAACGGATCAAGAAAAAAAGAGCTGAATTCATGTGTGTGTGTTTTGTATCGATGCACATGGTAATACAGATTATGTTTAATGTAAATACGCGCACGAAAGGAAAACAGCAGAAGAAGGAGAAGTTGAAAAAAAACAAAGAGATAGATAAATAGAGAAAGCAATTGAGCGGGAGATAGAGCGAGATAAAGAGAGAGAGAGAGAGAGAGGTGAACAAGATATATATACGGAGAATGTGGTGCGTATGGGAGGGAAAGATAATGGTTTCTCTAGAAAGCCTTCTTGCTCAATCTCATAGAAAGCTTCTCGATAACGTCCAAAGTTTTGAGGACTTCTAATGTACCCTTGAGGAATGATGTGTCGTGATGCTTGATGTTGTACTTTTTGCAGATGGATTGAACCATGGGTTTTACTTTACGGAGGTTGTGTCGGGGCATGCTGGGGAAGACCTACAGCCATTACGAAAATTATTAGTTCTCTCTTTGGCTTTACATTTTTTTCCTTTTTAAACTTACGTGATGTTCAATCTGATAATTCAATCCACCCATGAACCAGTCACCAAAAGGACCAAGAGAGACGTCGCGACCAGTAATGACCTGGATCTCAAAGAATTCCATCGATTCAGCCTTCTCCTGGCTAATAACAGGCATACCATTGTGGTTAAGAGCAAAGACAAGGGCAAGCATGTATCCAGTCGCAGTCTGGCTGATAAGGAAGAAGAGGATCATGTGTGGAATGGTATCGATCCAGGCAACAGTGACGTAGCCAAAGATGATCCAGTGCAACGCAAGGCTGAGCCGTTCGAACAAGCAGAGACGAGCCGACTTGTTGATAGCACCTTCGTTCAACATGTACAGGAACGACTGAATAGCCCAGGACAGACGAGCAAATGCGAGGATAAAGAAGAAGTATCGGGTTTGATAAGGAAGCACGTTTTCGGCAAAGAAGCGGGACACAGTACCGGGTTCGCCCTGGAAGGAACCATAGTAATTGGCAGAAGCGTACTCGTCCCAGAGCAAGATTGGTGCAGTGTCGATATCGGGATCATGGCCGTGGACATTGGTGCTAGCATGGTGCGTGTTGTGCTTGTTTTTCCACCAGGATAACGAGAAACCCTGGCAGAAATCGCCCAGGAAGATAACCACTGCGTCGTTTCTTTGGCGATCATCAAAGCATTGATGGTGTCCAAAGTCGTGCGCCAGCCATCCACATTGCTGCCAAAATAGACCCATCAGCAAACCGGATCCAATGACAGCGAGGACCGAAGTTTTGCCCCAAAGGTACAAGATCAGGAGAGATAATGCACAGATACCAAGTGTGGAGAGAACCTTGTAAGCGTAGAACACCTTGCTGGCATGGAAGTAACCTTGTGCCTTCAAGTTGTCACGAAGATTACGCATTTCTTGCGCAAACGCAGCAGAGTTGCTCTCTTCGGCATCGATGGTAGATTCAGGTTCCAAGTCGCCTACATAGTGGTTTGCCAGCAACTCGTAGGCGGAATCCGGGTGCATTGCATGGAAAACATCTAATAAAAAGACACAAAGATTAGTCTCACTTTACTTGCTTACTGAGCAGATCAACAAGGATCAAAAATTATAATAATTCACCTGAAGCGTCCTTGCCGACGTGTGTCAACAAAACTGCAGCTCCGCCGGGATGATCATCGACAAATTCTGTCACGTCATACACTTTGTTGTCAATGATGATGTATTTTTTAGCATCAGGTTTGCCGTCCTTTGCGTCCTGCGTCAAAGCAGCGAGCTGTTTCCTAGTATACACTTGGGTCTCTGCAAAACATATGAAAATAAGCCGAAGGTCCGCTTGCTAACCCGAGTCGATCGAGATCGTTACCAGCCATGAGATGCAGAACTGATGAGAGAGATGAGGCCGGACCTGGAAAGGACAGGAGAGAGAGAGAGAGAGAGAGGGTAGGTTCTTTTTAGTAAGTAGGGAAGGGTGGGTACCAACAAC
>KK100058.1:216403-227348 GCA_000611695.1 Rhizomucor miehei CAU432
GGAGGAGAGAGAGAGAGAGAGAGAGAGGTAGGCTTTTTTGTAAATTGGGAAAGGTGGGGTCCAACACAAAAGTTGGTGCTACTGAGTCGATATTAACTTCCTTCTGAGAGAAAAAAAGCCACTTTGTAGGCTAAACTTTTTTTCTTTTCTTCCTTTTTTGAAAGGTACCGGGAATGGATGACAACTTTATACCGTGCAATGAGAGATTTGATATGATGTTGTTATCAATGGTAACCTGGAAACGGGGACATTCCTCTACAGTTTGTAAACGGTAGTAATCCTGGCAACTCATCTCCATACTGAAAAATCTTTGTGTCACTTCATGCTGAGATGATCCCCCCAAAAAAGGGGCCAGGAACGGATCATTTCTTCGTATAGCGTGGTGTCTGGTTTGGTGTGTGAAACTGGAAATGTCATACTATAAGAAGAATTCGGTATCGCATTAAAAAGACTTTATTTATAGTACCGAGACATCCGCGCTTATGGGATCGGATAATGGTTGTTACGCACTCTCATGTCTTTCTTCATCCCTCCCACCTCTTCCCGCTCTTGTCCTTTTATGAAAGGTTTGATTCTATATATGTTGTGATGCCATGGAGATACATGATCGTGTCACTATCTCGTCTGTAACGTTGCATGTATAGCCAAACAAGGTGACAGCATGTGAAAAAGTCAATCCAACGCTAATACATTTTGGTAATTCTCGCTGGATCCCGGAACCGGCTATTCGTTTTGTTGTTTTATATCGTGGTATTTTTTAATAGGATTTAAAAGAAGATATATAAATACGAATACAATATACAATGTTGATCAAATAAATAAAGAAGGATATATAGACTTTTTTCCTTGTCTTTTTTATACTTTACGGAAAGGATTGAAGCCGCCCTGCAAGATACGGACGACCAGAGCCAGCAAACCGGAAAAGACCATGAGCACACCAGCGTAAATGATGGCATGGTCATATCTCGGACCATCGGGCCCATTCTCATCAATGAGAGCAGCTGTGATGGGCGATCCAAAGAGACCTCCAAAGAACCAGCCAAAGAACAATAAGCCGTTGGATGGTTCGATTTCCTCCAGGCCGACGACTTGAGCCAGCACTGCGGGGAGCATCGTCATGTAACCTCCACCAAACAGGCCGAATAAAGCCGCGAAAGCCCACACGCTAGCGGCTGTCGTGGCAGTAAGCCAAACAGCAAGACACATGACACCCGTCATAAGAATGCAGATGAATGTAACGTTGGCACGGCCGATATAATCGCTAACACAACCGCTGGAAACCTTGCCAACAATCATGAGACCAGATAAAATGGCGCTGAGGTTGCTCCCAATCCAGGGGTTCAAGCCCAGATAATTTGCATAGGCTGCGCAGATTGAGAAACGATAAAAAAATATAGCGAGAAAGAGGAACTCCATGTCAAAGACCACGAACATACGAAAAGGCAATAGCGCGATATTTGTCTTACATGGTAAGAAGCCAGAAGGCACGTTGAACGCAAAGTTGGTAACAAACTGGATAGCAAACAAGAGATCAAATTGGAAATTGCGAAACGGGGCAAGGTTGATAGGGTTCTTGACTTTGGGTGGCCTATTGAGCGGGCGAACGGTGAGGGCTGTGATACCGACAAGAACAAGTGATATGAATCCAACGATGCGAAGTGCCCAGCGATATCCGACTGAGCTAATGGCTGCTTGAACGAGATTGTTAAAGACCAGGCCACCAAAACCTGATCCAGAAATAGCAATGCCGACAGCAAGTCCTCGTCGTTTAGAAAACCATTGTTGAGGTGCGCTGATACATGGAAACCAAACAAGAGAAGAGCCGATGCCAGATAAGAGACCCTGCGTCAAATACAAATGCCAGATCTATATAACAGAATAAGTAAAAAGTCTCTCTCTCCCCCTTTATCTGTCATCAATGGTAAACGAACCTCGGTAGCTAAACTTGCAAGCATCATTGACAATGTGCAGCAGAGTACAGCTGCGGTTAACATCCAACCATAACCGATTCGACCTGCTAAGTAACCAAAGAACGGCCCTACAATGTTGCTTAATGCTAGCCAAAAGGAACCGATCCATGACAATGCTGTCATTTGGTTTGGAAACACATTCTCGTTGTAATGGTTTAAAAAGACACCCCTATAACCCGTTATCTGTGTTAGTTTCACAGTCTGTTTTTTTTCCACGGCAGTGAGTTTGCATCTTTACCATGAGTAAGAGCCAACGCCTTGACTATAGAAGCAAAAGATTATTGTATCGTCAGTACAAACAGATACAATAACAAAGGAATCAGGGTAAAAAAAAAACTTACGTGCAGAAAAGACCCTGTTTACCCCACACAGACATCCATCCAAAAACGTCAATATATCATTGTTGCCGGAAATATTTGTTAAGTTTTTTCCTTACACAAAAGCAACCAACAAGCACAAGCCATGCACGGCCACCATCCGGTGGTTCTTTGTAGTCAATTTGCTTATCCTCCAAGGTCTCTATTGAGATTCTTTCAATGTCGGTGGTTTCCGTACTCTTTTCCTTTTTGTCAGACATCAGCGGTAAAGAGGCAAAACTTTTGATTTCCCGGTCCCAAGATGTCATACGATTCGGTAGAAAAAATTCGCCAATCACCAAGGAGCCTTGATTGCTTGTGTCACCCTAGATCGTTTAGAGTTGGGCATGGTGACACTCCCTGAGGTACTAGATGTATATTCTGTGAGTATTATGGGTGGGTAAAGTTTTGAGCGAGAGAAATAAATGTCCTTGTTGAAGACAATAGGAACGATGGTGGGAAGATGACTCGACTCCAGGGTAACGTCGCAGAGCTTCGCAAAGATAATATAATTATGGACTTCCTTTTTTTAAAAAGCTTTTTACAGAAAAACAGATTACATAAGTAAGTACAGACAGATACATAAATGTAAGTAAATACAAAAAAGGGTAGGAAAAGGGAAAAAGATGCAGAAAAAAGTGTAGCGTAAGGGTGAGGGTGCGTTTTCTGTTCATCGGTTCTCTATATGTTCTGGCTGATAGAGAGCATTATCGTCTTCACCGAATGTCAGCCGATTTCGTTGCTTCTCGTTTGATTTTGCCGATGCCGGTGGTGATGATGGTGCAACAGCCTCTGGCCACCGCTGACGTATCGCATCAAGCATCAACTTAACTTTACTTTCATCTCCATTGAAAATATCTGCATTCTCTTTCTTTTAGTATATCCCATTGGAAGTCTTCTTTTTTCTGATTTACCTTTGATGGTGTAGCTTCCGTCTACCGTGACACCCTCTCGGCCCATGAATCTGAATGCTGCTACAATATCGTCCAACATCCGCATGCTGCTGGATCCACCGCTTGTGATAACTGAACGTCGCACTGTTTTTCCACTCAACCGTTCGAGCAGTTCAATAATAGACTCGCCCGATCGTAGCTCTCCCAAAGACTGGACAGGTTGAAGAATGTGCTCATTGACCCATTTTACATAGTCGAACGTTTGACTGTTGTCAAATTCTGCTACTTGAGGAGAGGGGGGCACATATTGTGGTATTTCTCCACGTTCTGGATCTATCAAATCTTCATCTTCCTCGTCCGGAATGTCGTACAGCGTGTTCAGCTGCGGGTTTGTGCTTGCAGCTTGGGAAGGATGGGTGAAGGGTATATGTGAAGGGGCTGGTCGCATACCACCGCCGCCGCCGCCAACGTCGTGAGGATGTCGAATGGATTCGTTATCTGAATAGTAGCCATTTACGCGGGAAGAGACGCTTTCAGATCGAGAAAGTCGCATTGTTGGCGCAGGCCTGTGTACATATGTTAACGAGAACGACCGTGTATCTTGACTGGCTTCGAGCCGCGCTGAATCGTCCTTGCTTTCAAGTAGTATAGATGGTGGACGAGGGTTCATTCTGCGAGCCACATCAAGCGACACTGTAGGCACCGTGCTCGAAGAGAGCACGGGCGCTGTGAAATATACCAGACATTTCTTCAGCGGCGAATGCTATAAAAGATCCCTTCTTTTGCTTCTCTTACCTTTATAGTCTCGAGATATGGTCGCTTTCATTAAAGCTCGCATCCATTGCTTCATGTTTTCTTTGGAATCCGTGTAAAAGCAAAATGTACGCTCCCGTTCGTGCTCGGCACGGAAGCAATATTTGCCTGGATGTATGGATGCATCGCTACTGAAGCGGTAGCCAGCCAAATTGATGATCCCCCGCACTCGCAGCTCCTAAAAGTTTTCCTCTGCAATCAGTTCATGCCTGGGATATAGACGAGAGAAAACCTTACTTTGGGATTTTTAAAGTAGAACAGATTGGAGCCTTTTAGAACAAACCATCGACGGTTCCATGTCTTGTACTTGTCTCCTTGTTTATGCAGCCATCCTTCCATGTCCGGTATGACCTGAGCACTTGCAACAGTCATACTCCTTGCGATGCGATTAATAGGTTCTTGAGGATCATACGATGCTGTTGTCTTGTTCGCGGATCGAAGAAAAGATCCTCGAAAGAGACTGTAGCGGCTAGGTCAGCCATCCATTAGAGTTTTTTACTGAGCAAAAGGCAAAAAGTGGGAGCATCTCTTACGCGGATGTTCTATTGCTTTGTGGGTCAGTGACAGTACTTGACAGCACTTCATCACACTATTTAAAGTGATAGTGATTAGCGTATGGATATACACAAATGTAGATAGATAGATGATTGTACCTGATATTTGTCAGAAACATTGCTTGGCCGGCTATTTATCATATTATCCTGAGCGCGATAACGAGAAGAGAAATCATCGTTGTTGTTGTTGTTGTTATTGCCTAATGAATCCATTTGGGTGCTTTGACTACCGTGAACAGTGTTCTCTTTTAGCGGTAAATGATTGCTTCTTTTTTCTGAAGAATCGTGTCAATAAACAGTGAGTTGATAAATAAAACAAGTTAGCGACTTGCCTGACGAAGAGACTTTAGATCCATATCCATTATTGGCTCCTATGTCGCTGAATGCATAGCGAGGGGAACTTGAACCGGCTGAACTTAGAGAAGGTGGGCTATTGTTGGCACTGTGGGGCAACGTGGGAGCACGGTTGGGTCTCACAGAATGGATTGACCGATTGGTGTGCCGACTATCTGTTGATGTACGAGGAGGAATGGCTTCTTGTTCACTCTTTGCATCCGATATCTGGCGATAATGCACTGGTTAGTGAGCTGAACTTCTGTTGTCAGTATTAGACTACAAGGACATACCTGCTCCCGCCGAGAAATTTCCCTTTGCAAAGCTTGAATAGCGTTGTGAAGCTTGAATCTTTTACCAAATGTCTTTATATCCAATTCTTTGAGTGATTCGATGGAAAGTTCCAAGAGAACATCTCCCGTGATATCTTGGCCTTTACGCACATCAAAAAAGACGTTCTTCCAGTGCAAAGCTGAGCAATTACACACTCACCTTTAAAATGTGCGCACAGATCACCAAAGCCCATAGCATCCAGCCATAGGGATACTTGGTCAACACTCCAATCGTCAGGAGGTGTACCCTGCAGCTGCGGCATCGATAACGTGGCTGACACAGCTTTTTGCATATTAGACTTTGAAACGGATCCGGTTTTCTTGCCGGGAGTCGGCGTTGGTTTGACCTCTACGCCAACTTGCATGTTCGATATTGCATACTCTAGTGAATCGATTTTGCTTTCGAGAGACTGGTTTGCTGGCACTCTAGGTGATGTATAATTGACAGGGAAAAGGCCTATTTGCCCTCGAACATTGCGACCCTGTCCAGTGCGTTGTGAGCCCGAGTGACTGGGAGAGATCTCAGGTAGATCTTGTCTAGTCGTATATACCTGCCACCAACCGTCTTGGTATTTTTCGTCCTTTTCGAGCACAATGACAGGCTCACCGGCTTTTATGGTGATTTCGTCCTCGTTCTCGGCTTCAAAGTTGTGAGTGGCATACACTGTCTCCAATGCTGCCATGGAAAGCGTAATGTGTCGAGAAGAAAGAAAGGTCGCACAGGCCGGGTCCGAAACTTTCCTTTCCCATTTTGTCTCACTTGTCACTGCCCATTGTTGATCAGAAATGCCGCCTGTAAGTCTGTAACACACCTCTACGCGTATCCTCCCTATTATATTGCTCACTTTATCCAATTTAGCCATCTGCTTGCCAAAAAGAAGGTAAACGCTGACGTGTCTTTTTACAGGTATGATATTATAGGCTAACCTCTTTGACGCTGCAGCTTGCGCCATTCAAGATTGTCTTGGCAAAAACAATTACCAAGAGTCGAAATGCGAAGAAGCGATTCAAGCTCTTCGACGTTGCTGCGAACAGTTACTAGACAATGGTGGCAGTAGCCCTTGCTGTCCTCAAAAGAAGTACGGCAAAGAGGCACGACTCAAAGAGTAGTAGACGCGCCACGCCAATCCATATTGTTCCACAACCACACATCTCCTCCGGCCACAAGAGACATCTCGTGTACTTCCTTAGAATTCCAACAATGTTACCGCTTTGCTGATGAAGACATGCTATCATGATGATCAGCTAAAATGATTCGCTGTGTATACGAAAATCTGAATCGTTGCCACTGTCAACAATTGGCTTGACACGCATTACATCTTGGAGGCAGTGCTACTCACTTGAACGAGGGTCTTCGGCTAATCGGTTTTACCGGATTAAAGCGCATTCGAGGTTTCGGATCTCCGACAAAAAGAGAAAGACGGGGATGTAGTGTAGTGGCTATCACATCTGCTTTGCATGCAGAAGGCCCCCGGGTTCGATCCCCGGCGTCTCCACTCTTTTGAGTCTTGTCAAAAGATAAGAATTTTTTTTCTGGTTTATCTATGCCAAACGAGACAGAGGTGCCAAGAAAGAATGAATATTCTTTTGCTATTCCGCAGCTATGTGAACGCGTAGACAACACTGATGTGCATCCTCGAAAAAAAGCAAATTGAAAAGACGGAGCCGGAACTTGTTTGCAGATCACAATGAAAACATCTGTTTGGAGACTCTCGGTCGTTTTGGTTGCGATATCATCTTCTTTCGGTTCTTTTTGAGACGATTTCAAAATAGACTTCTCCCTTTCAGCTCCCTACTGCTCTCTCTCTTGTCAGCGTCCACTATTCTGTTTCCTCGACATGGCAAATCTGGAGGGCCGACTTCCCACCGAAATTTTGCTTTCCATCTTTAAGCATCTCAATGGACCGAACCTTGCGGCGTGCGCTCAAGTGTGTCGTCACTGGGCAACCATCGTCAATAGTTACGACGATGTGATCTGGTCTGCCTGTGCTCTGCGAGATTTCGAAAGCAATAAACCCGGACGATTCTGGTCTCTTACTTTCCCAGAGCCAAAAGTATATAACAGCATCGGCCAACACCATCAGCGCACATGGCAGGATATGTACCGTATCACGCACAATTGGTTCGCCGGAAACTGTTCAGGCTACTTCCCAAATATTCATCACGACGGCGACAACGACGACAATCTCGCTCAACTTGACGGATGCTTTCCTCAGGCGGTAGTCGGCACCCCGCAAGAACATACTTTCTTCACCACACTTACTCTCACGTCAACTGGACATATTATGCGATCCAACCCGACTTATCGCAGATCCGACGGTTCACAAACTTTAATGATGCAATGTCCCCGTACTCGTGATATCCAGTATTTCAACAATAACCTAGATCTCCACCAGGAAGAAGGAGCTCACAACCATACCATCTTTTGCCATTATTCCCATCCAACGTCGCGTTGGGTCGTCACTGGTAGCTTGGACGGAACAATTGCTCTTTGGGATAGCACACGAAAGCTCCGTACGCGACTATGGGTGGGTCACAGAGGACGTGTACTCTGTGTCGGAATGAATGACGAAGGTATAACGATGGAGTTAACTGGTTTATTAAGAGAATCAAAAAAAAGATCTAAACGGGAAATTTCAACATTAGTTGTTGTAAGCGGTGGCTCTGATAACATGCTACGAGTTTGGGAACTGAAAGCAGAGACGGAAAATGTTGCTTTGCTTGGAGTTATCGACATATCAGACTATCTATTCGCTCGAAGTGATTGGTATCAAGGAGTTGGAGAACTATCGGTCAATGGAAATCTTGTCGCTTGCGCCCCGGACGCCTCGGGACCGATCCTAGTCTTTTCTATTTTGACTGGATCGCTTGTTTACGAACTCGGCAAACCACGGCCAACGGATTCAGAATTCTTCGAGACGGACCACGAGGAGATTACTGGTTTTACAAAGCTCTGCTTGACACCCTATTTTCTTCTAGTCAAGGGCAAATTACCATTTACACCCGACGATATACCTACTCTACCTAGAAAGCATTCTCAAAACATCAACCGTCCATCATCCACGACACCTTCATCATCAACAACACCATCTGCTCATCGATATGGCTACGTTGCTACTTTAGACGAAAGCAGTCGTTTGCAAAATCCACCTTCTGCACAGATGACACCTTACCAACTGTACCGATATTATCAAAACCTTACTGCTATATCCCCGACTGATGATACACAATCTTCTCCATCTGTTCTGGCAAACGAAACAACCGTCTCGAGAAGAAGATCTTCGCAAAGCTGCATCAACGTATATAGTATGCATACTGGAAAACTCGTTTACAGGCTAGTCCCCAGTTTCGATACTCCGGACGTTGGATATATTATCACCGATATACGTACGAGCGTTGACTATTCGAAAGTCTTTGCCTGCCTAGAGCTTCGTAACCGGCATCATCGCGAGGAAAAGCTTTATTGCTGGGACATGGCAGGTTTCGAGAAAGGAGGGTCGGCAGAGAAGTCCCTTTTAACGGTCATACATTTGGATGGACAGCAACATTCAGAATCTACTACTGGTCTCCACAGACAAGCTGTAGGCAATTCGTGGGCATGTTTTATGTAGTCAAATAATCATTGTATATACTTGGCAAGTTGCATCATAGTTCCTTTTCTTTTGATTATCTTTATACTGCTCGAGTAAATAGGAAGATAAATTCATTTGTTTCTTTGAAGAATAATCTGTAAAAAGTGTACAGTTTATACAAAATCGCGCATGTAAACGCAATTCATCATATTAGATTACGTCAAAAGTTATCTCGAACGATTTTCAATCAGAATTATTTATTTACAAGCAAGAATCGATGGCCTATCATTGACATAGTCTCGTAGTCGAGTCCATTTAACGGACTCTCGGACTGACGCAAAGAAAAATATGGACCCGATCAAGAGTATTGCGTTCACATAGCTGGAGAATAGCAAAAGAATATTCATTCTTTCTTGGCACCTCTGTCTCGTTTGGCATAGATAAACCAGAAAAAAATAATTTTTATCTTTTGACAAGACTCAAAAGAGTGGAGACGCCGGGGATCGAACCCGGGGCCTTCTGCATGCAAAGCAGATGTGATAGCCACTACACTACATCCCCACGCCAACGAATCTCTTGACACCCGCAAAAGTGTTGCCCACCGCCTCTTTGCCGAGAGGATGGAACGCACCTGCCGCCGTCTGCCCACCCACATTGGTGCAAGCGTAGCTCGCTTCTTCGCCTCCGTGGATTCGCCCCTCTGCCTCGGCCACGACTGGCACCAGCGTCTCGTCTTCAACACTCGGGCAACAAAGGTTCAACCCGTCCGCACCAACACCACCACCGCCTCCTCTGCCGCCGTCCCCATATCCAGTGATATGGATATGGACGATACCAACAACCGCACCACCACCACCAATCAATGAGTGAACGACTCACCATCGCCACTCTCAACGTCCGGAACATCAGACATAACCTGGTAGGAGTCATTGATGCTTGTCAGGACGCAAATGTTGGCATTATCTTTCTCTGCGAAACCTATCTCAAACACGGCCGTCTCAAATGTGCCTGGTCCCAATTCCACAACTACGCGGCTCGAGCTCAAGACGACAGTCGATTCGTCAGATTCGGTCTGTCCTTCCTCGTCCATCCCCAGTTTCCCTACGAGGTTCATCCGATTTCTATTCAGAACGGCGAGGTCCTGACACTGAAAGTTGGCCCATACACTTTGCATGGTTTGTACCTACCGCCGTCTCTCCCTGCCAGCGAGGCGGAGGCTCGGTACACTTCATTGTCGGTGGATCCCTACACAATTTTCCTGGGAGACATGAACACGCGACTTGAAGGTATGACGGGTGATTCCAAAATTACATCCAATCGCAGCTCTGCACTGAAACAATGGATGAGCACGCACGACCTAACCTTGTGGAATGCAGAATTGGCCAAGGGACAACCCACTTACTCAGCAATGCGGAAACCAGGCTATCGCTCGGCTCCCATTCTGTGTGAGAGCATCATTGATTGCTTCATATTGATGCCGGACAATCTGTATGATCCTCGGATGAAAATCCACACAGGCTCGGTCTGTCGGATCACCACTTGTGTGAGCTGTCATTCGTGCCTGTGAATATGTCACAGCTCCCGGCCGCCACCGCCCCGCGCAAGACCTGGCGTCTACAGCGTTTGAAGAAACCTGCAGCGCTGCAAAGGTACCAGGACCGGTTCCAAGAGTTATCAGGTACTCTTATGAGAGACATCCGCACCACTTTTGAACGACAACGACACGCCGCCGAGCGCTGACATGATGGAAGGCTGGTAAGCCGTTTGAACAACGCAATATACCAGGCCTTGGACGACGCAGTGGGACGCACTCGCCCTCGTCTAGATACTCACAAGTGGTTCTGGAACGACCATCTGCAGCAACTAGCCGACCGTCGACAACGTCTGCATAAACGCTGGCTTCGGTTGCGCCATGACTTCGAATGCATTACAGCCCACCGCGAGTACATATCGGCCTGTGCTGAATTCCGGAAAGCGGTCAGGGCTGCTCAGCGGCAATCCTGGCACGATTTCTGTCAAAAGCTGCAAAGCGACCCGACAGAGATGACCATGGCTATAAAGCGCATGCGCCTACGCCAAAGGCTCCATGTCACTATTTCCTCAACCCAAGGTCCAACGCAAA
>KK100058.1:232821-252939 GCA_000611695.1 Rhizomucor miehei CAU432
CTGGATAGTTTTGATCTACCTGTAACAAAAGACGATTTTGATTCTGTCCCGCGATCGTTTGCTCGGATATTTAATTACAAGAAAGAACAAGAAGAGAAACCAAAGGAGAAAAAGAATAGTAACGAAAAGAAAGAGACAAACAAAGTGAGTTGCTTCGTCGTGTTTGTTGAAATCAAGTATGGTTGAAGATCTAATGGTGCGATCGCAAGCCCAAACTCGAGCTTCGCAAGGGCGAGAAACTCCGGGACTTCAAGTCACGAGTAGAGAGAGTATACCAAAAGGAGATTGCACAGACAGTAAAATCGGTCAAGTCAGTAACAGAACGAAAGAGGCGGAATCGACAACAGAGAAAGTTAAAGGCGCAGATGAAGAAGAAGCGGAAACGAGGAGAGGATGATGATGACGATATCCGGGATTTTGATAAACTACGCGATGAAGTAAAGTTTGGTGAAGTAGCAGACGCGCCACCTGTGTTCAAGAGGATACCAAAAGCCCGTGGACGGGGCAAGGAGGTAAAAAAGAGGATTGGCAAACGGACCGGATCAATACAGAGGGGATAGAGAGAGAGGGGTAGAGAGACAGAGAATAGAAACATCTTACTGACACATGTATAATTTAATTTAAAGGTTCTGGATAAAAAAACAAAGGAGGCACTTGGCAACGAATCAGAAGAAGATGAAAACATGAAACAACTCAAGGCATCGCATAAACGAAAATTACAAAACATGAGTGCATCAGCGCGCAAGGCATTGGAGGACGAGCGACAACGTGCTATTGATATGTACAGGGCAAAGAAAGCAAAGAAGATGGCCGAGGCAGGCCTTACGCCATTATCGTAAATTGTCCGAGTTGATAGTATGTTAAGGAATGGATGTAAAGTAAACACAACTAGAATATGCTCCGATCACCATTCCATAGCCCTTGGTGGTTTAGTTGACAATTCCGCGCATTTGCATATAAAATAAGAGGGTGTTTTCACCAGGATGCAAGTTCCGTAGTTACTACATCTTCTTCGGTTTCTTTTTGATATACTTTGGTAAGATGCGCTTCTCGCTCTCCATCATTTCCGCCGCCATGTTGGCCGGTATGGCTATCGCCGCACCTGCTGCCACCCAAGAGAACAACAGCGAGGCTGCCAAGGATGCATCCCAGATCGCCACTTTGAAGTTGGGCGAAGCTTTCCAACCTTTCCACTGGAAGGTCGAAGGTGAAGAAAAGCCTGTCGATCGTACTTTTACTTTGGATCTCGCTGAACCTGCCGAGCTCCAGATCACCGACTACAAACTTGGTAAGTTTATCCATCCAAACCCCCCTTAGAAAATATAAAAAAGCAAAGTGTTGTCTAACCATAAACTGAAACTTCTTAGGTGGTGACAAGTTTGAGATCATGGACAACGGCGAAGTTTTGGGTACCACCAGCGACATTGAGACTGCCTCTGAGTCTGCTTTCGCCGCCACTCCCGAAGAAGCCTTGAATGACAAGCGTTTCAGCCATGCTACCTTTGAACTTCCTCAGGGCAAGCACGAAATTTCCATCAATGTCGCCGACTCTCCCTTCGAGGATGGCACTGGTGCTCTCCGTGTCGTCCAAAAAGTCCAGGCTCTCTACAAGGATAAGAGCAAGGGCAAGAAGAAGGACGATGATGATGACGACTGGAAGAAGAAGGACAAGAAGAAGGATGGCAAGCACTGGGATGATGATGACGACGACGATGATGATGATGATGATGATGATTGGGATGATGATGACGATGAGGACTGGAAGAAGGATGATAAGAAGAAGGGAGACTGGAAGGATGATGACGACGACGATTGGAAGAAGGATAAGAAGAAGAAAGACTGGAAGGATGATGATGACGATGACGATTGGAAGAAGGATGACAAGAAGGAATGGAAGAAGGAAGACCCAAAAAGGAATGGAAGAAGGATCCCAAGACTGTTTACGTCTATTACACTGTTCCACCAGTCCCTGCCTACACTAGCACCAGCACTACCTACACTAACACTGTCACTACCACCGCCACTGTCAATACTACCAGGTAAGGAGAATCCTAGATTGGGTTCTTGCAGAATGACTAACTGTGGACATTTTATAGCACTTCTAAAGCCACCATTGCTGAGGTTGAGCTCTTGTCTCTTCCATTCTTGACTCTCTGAAGAACTCTGTCCTTATACTAGCAAAGTCTGTTCCTTGTTCTGTTATTAATGTTTTGCAATTTCAAAAGCTTCTCTACACTTTAGCAATTCCAATAAACAACTTTACTTGATGCTGGTTAATAATATCTTCATCTCTTTTAATCTCTTTAAGTATTTGTATGGGTGATGGTATTTTTATTATTATTCAAGGAAGTTTATTAATATTAAAAAGAAATAACAAGATGTATGAATAAGTTATTACAGCATGCTTTTTAGAATACATATGGAATGAAAATGTAGGGAACACGTTTGCAGTAACGTTCCCAATCTTTACCGTACTTTTTGGCACATCGTTGATGATCACGAGTGACGCGGTGTGTAAGAACAACGACAAAGAAGCAGAAGTAAAAGTATGGAAGGAAGGAGCCGAAACCAGTGATCAATCCCCAGGCAATAGACATCATCAAGTCTGTAACAGCATCGTTTTAGTATCTAGCAATCTTTTCATTCCTTTTAATACTTTAAAGGCATACCTGCAGTGTAGTGCGGCTTTCGGCAGATACCAAACCAGCCAGAAGTCAAGAGCAAGTTTCCATGTTCAGTCTGGATGTAGGTGGGATTCTTGATATGGGCCCATGGCAATTGAGGGAAAGCGTTTCGAGTCATGAAAGATCCATTTTGTTCCATGCGGAAGCGGTTCTTTTGAGCGTTGCCAGTATCGTGAATGTAATATCCGACTAAAAGCAGAACGTAGACAAATATGGTATATCCTAAACCGTGAGTGATTGCCTCGCCGGTAGAAAGTTCATATTTCATCATGTAGACAGAAGCATAGCAGTAAGTGAAGGGGACGCCAGCCATGTTCCAAAAGATGAGCATGAATCCTAAAAGCAAAAGAAAAAATCAACCCAAGAGTAAGTGAATATCACAAATCTACCGCGGTCCATGTCTGTTTTACTTGCTGACTACTTACCATCCTTTTCATAAAACATATCCCAGGACGTGATTATGCATTCTTCACCTTTTTGGCAGGCATTCGAGTACAAAAAGTGAGCAAGGACCATGAAAAAGGCAGGTGCAGTGAAGTATCCTCGCGTTTCGTATTGCTTTACAAGGCAGGAGACTGAGATGAAGAAAAGAACAGGCCAGGGCACACGAGTTTCAGCCCACATTTTCAGATCGACGTGACCGATACGAGGGTTCAAGCAGGCACCCATAAAGTAGTCGTAAAAGAAGTTGCCAGACATACGATGGTGCTTGCCCATGAGGCCGCTAATGACATAGACAAGAGTTGTCATCGTAAATCCCCATATGATAGCAACGGTCATGATACCACCAAAGTTATCAATGATTTGTGTCAATCGAAAGATACCAGTGACGTGAAGAACGACAGAGGCGACTAACAAAAAGTACCACGACGATAGACCATTGCAGAGATATTTCAACTAGTAGTAGATGATTTCATGTGTTAGACCGGATGAAAGATATATATCACAATCCTGTTTCGATAGAATTTACTACTTACTCTTTTACCCTTCATGGATGGCAAAGGAAGACCTTCAACTACGGGTCCGGGCATAGTATAAGCGAGAATAAAGGATACAAGTACAAAGCCCATGTAGATGCGGATGGCTGTCCAAGTTGGGAATGCACCCTCCACAATCTTTGCCCAGTATTCATTCCAAAAGAAGTCGCGCAATCCATCAGCAGTAAATGATGATGGATAAAACATCTTGCCTTGATGGTATTCGAGAGAAATCCAAAAGTAGTACATGAGAGCGGGGAAACCTGTCATCATGGCACAGACACCAACAGGCCGCCAAATTCGTAGACGACCTCGTTGTCGAGTTTCTTGTCGAGGTCAGTAACGTCTGCCTTGAACAATGGAACACCATTGCTGTTGACTTCTGTCTTGTCCTTTTCGGCTTGGGCCATGGCTTAATGAGGTAAAAGAGGTGGAAGGGAGGGGTAGGAACGTGGAAGAAATTAAATAAAAGAGAAGGAAGGAAGAAAGCTAACTAATGGGTCGCACCATTGTTATATAGTCCCTCCCCATTGTCAGATCCCGTCTCCAAGCGGAGTAGGTGCTGTGTTGGCCGCCGATGGCCCAGCTTAATACGACAAGCATCGTTTTCTCGAGTAGTGCTAAATCTGTATACAATACTGAAAGATATAAAGCGTGTAGCTAATAATATAGAGAGACATAAGCATACTGGAACCAGTTTATCTCTGGTAGCAGCGATATTTTGGCACCGGGGACAAGGTCCGGTGTGGTACGGTTCAAACAGCAGCAAGCATTTAAGCGATTCGAGGCCCACGCCTTGTTTCAGACCACTTGTTCTTTCTGAGCTCATGCTCAGGGCAAGGTCATACGTCAAGCATTGCTATGAAAAAGCCTGGATGAAGTCTTTTATCTGGTGCTAGCTAACTCGACGGCGACACTGTAATATCAAGAGAAACAATCATCCAACGTCCCAGCAGCATCATTGCCAGGTACTGATACTTCGTATAAACCAGCTGCTAGCTAGTTTGCTTGGACATGACTGGTTGTTGACATGTCGGGTGCCTCGGTAAAGATAAAACGGACAATTTGAGCCGCTCTCGATCTCAGAAATCTTTTTCCTTTATTGACGTGCAAGCCTGTAGTGCACAGTGTAACTACGGTAGCTAGAAACTTGCACTATACGAGGTTCTGTTGATGCATCATCCACAACTTGTCATGGCGACTATGGACCGGCATAAAATGATCTGCAATGCCTTCATATGTGTTGTTTCTTTTTTCCGCCGCCGTATCGATGCATCGCATTCTTGATTTGGCGTTGGTATCGGTTTTATCCTTCAAGAAATAGTTCGCGCCAATAAATATTGTAATTCATGCTGGTATAAGCTTTCAAGATACAGTCAGTACTAAGCTTTAATGATCACTTTCGAATCTCCCAAAAGTCTCGACAGATAGTAAAACGCATTCGTTATAGTAATACTTTCGATACAATAATCGCTTTTTTCCACTCCCCAGGTGATTCTTGTAGCGAGCGCCAACTGTGTTGTCGTTTTTCAGGATATCAAAGAATCCCGGATTGTTACGCATGATGATGGAGGAGGAGAAGAGAAAGGATGGAAAAGAAGAAATAATTGGTCTTGAAGTTGAAGTCTCTCCACGGAAATCATTGCTACGGTCCGTCCCACACAGTGTTCCAGACATCGATTTGACGATTATTGATGCCATCCGCCCCGTTCTTGGCAGATTATGCATCAGCTGCCGTGATTCGATTTTTTCGCTGTCAGGATTGAAGGAGCATTTCCATCACTCTCTTCTGATATCAAAACTCATGTCCGGCCAAAACAAAAGATCAAGACGTGACAGCCCAATACCCAAAGAACAAAGTAATTGAACCTCTATCTAAGAAAACCCGACGCTTTACGGTGTACTTTCCACTCGTGAAGAAGGCTCACGCTCGGAAACAGCTATAGCATGCAAACTCTCGACTTTGTTTAATGAAGGGTTTGAGAAGCTTCAGGTACGTTGTTCATCGATCATCTTCGTTCAGATCAATAGCCAGTTGACATTGACTTTTAGAATAGCAATTCATAAGAAGAATACAAATAGTTGCTTGCGATGACACGTATGCTCTATTGCACTTACATATTTTACGTTGGGCGGAAGGCCGCTTTTGGGGGGATTTCCTCCCATCCTCGACCCAAACTTATGAACGTATGCATTCAAGCTGCTCTTGCTATGAACCACAAAATTGGCTTTGCTTTGCACCAGGTAGCGTTCAATTATGAAAAAGCTCGCTTGGCGCTTGTACTAGAGATTGATTTTTTTTATCAGGCAACCGCCCAGCTTCTGACGGACCCCCTTTTCATCCAGTTGCTCGCCTGCATTTATACTATGAAATTGCCCCAGTTGCTCACCTCACTTAGTATTATGAAAGCCACGAAGAACAAGTGTGCGAGGAAGTTTTTGATCTGGACCATAACATGAAAAAATGGAGGGTGTCTTAACCGTAAGATCTGATAACTTTTTGATGCACTGGACCGTGATGCTAATATAAGCATGTAATTTTCAACGACGATAATGAAAGCTTATGCCAGCATTTATTGGCGTCATTTATAAATGACGCTGCGATCATCGGATCACAGTAGACGACCCAGATTCTACTGAAGCTCGGGAGATAGCAACTGCTAAATACCATCGAGCCATCACCCGCGCTATGGTCGACACAAGCATCGGGCATGCGATCTGCTAGATCGAAAAAGGCAAACAAAAGCATCCAAGCGGGCAATGGCTCAGCAATCCGTTCAAGCACAGAGCTCGAAGCGTTCCAAGCAAGCCAGCTCGCATCATGCTTTGTGTCAGCTGAACCTTTTTTTTTTTTACCAAGAGATCTCAGTTATCCATATTCCCAGCGTCTGCGGGCCGCGCATTATCCATCGCGACTACTCAGCACTCCATCTGTCAGCCAGACGTCGGAGACGACAAGTGCATCTTTTCTCGCCTTTTTTTCAAAGTGATGAGGAAGGCAAGGTCGACATCATGGATGAGTACTTCTTTGTAAACATTTGCTTTGCTGTAAATAGATAATTGCCTTTTCATGGTTTTGCCTTGTACGTCAACGTTCAAAGTTGGACGTCATTCAGTAGCAAAGCTTCAAAATAGGAAAGATGTAACTTCTCACTATGTTATCACGCTTGGCTCGAATTTTATATCTCGATCTACTGGATAAAAAATAACGATCCCTGGAATGTAAAGCAGCTAGCTCTTGATACAGTAAAGTCATACGAAAGATGAAAGAGCAATCTAACAGAAGAAGAATATGGGTTACCTGCATGAACCAGCAAACCAATACCTTCACCAAAAGCTGGTCAAGGTAATTATTTCTCTCTCAAAGGTTGCAAAGGTCCAAAGGTGGTAACTTTCGAAAGTATTGCAAAGGTCGTCGCCATGAGCAGCCCTCCGCCTTCTAGGGAAGACGATTGAATTCTTTGTACAAGGAAGAAGTCATTCGTCAGGATATAAAGAGTCCTGGGTTTAGGGACATAGCATAGACATACAAAGGCATAGAAAGGCATAAAAGAAGCCAGGGCATGAAAAGGCATATAAAGATAAGTTGGAAGAGTAAGGTAGAGCATGACGGAAAATGTGATTTATTGAGTGATAAGACAATGATTCACTTTGCTGCATTTTGCGACACGAAATGTCCGCAAACCATATTGGGAATTTCCTTGACGACACTTGAAATCCTCCTCTTTCTCAAGTAAGAAATCCAATCCATCCATCGTCCATCACCCATCCATCAAGTTTATTTACGCATACCCTTCACTTAGATGCCTCCCAAGTTCGATCCTACAGAGGTTAAAATCATCTACTTGAGAGCTACTGGTATGGCGTTACATTGAATTACACTTTACAGTCTGAGATCTCTGAAATGTCAACGACCTCTAGGTGGTGAATTGGCCGCCTCTTCCGCTCTTGGTACGTTTTTAAAACGACATTGAATGCAACTACACAAACGAACAACGGCTTGACGTGCGCATTATTTAATGTTAAATAGCTCCCAAGATTGGTCCTCTTGGTTTGTCCCCCAAGAAGGTCGGTGAAGATATCGCCAAGGGCACCAAGGACTGGAAGGGTCTCCGTGTCACCGTCAAGTTGACCATCCAGAACCGTCAAGCTCAGGTTTCCGTCGTTCCTTCTGCTTCTTCCCTCGTCATCAAGGCTCTCAAGGAGCCCCCACGCGACCGCAAGAAGGACAAGAACAGTATGTATTCATTTTTACACGCACGCAGAGATATAAGAAACAAAAGGCATTGATTCATGATTTAATTATTACTATACAGTCAAGCATACTGGTAACATTTCTCTCGACGATGTTATCGAAATTGCCCGCACCATGCGCTTCAAGTCCTATGCTCGCGAGCTCAAGGGTACTGTCAAGGAAATCCTTGGTACCGCCAACTCTGTAGGTTGCACTGTCGATGGTCAGAGCCCCAAGGACCTCTGCGAAGCCATCGACGCTGGTGAAGTCGAGATTCCTGTAAGTTGCTAGGCTTACCGCATAAAAGTCATGACAGTGAGACTCATTCTGGTTTTTGGCAATTGCAGGAGAAATAAACAAAACAATAAAAAAAGGTGTTTGGACTTCGGATGAATATGCATCAGCAGGAACCTTGTCCCGTTCTTTTTTCTTTCTCTCTTTATTCTGGAGTCACTTTGACAACGATCTTGCCCATGGTTTGGTTGCTTTCCATCAATTTGTGGGCATCAACAATATCTTTCCAGTCGAAGACCTTGTCAATGAAGAGCTGATAATCGCCTCCATTGGGTTGTGCGAGATGCTCTTGGATGACATGCTTGTAGACGGCATCGCGGAGACGTGCTTGGTACTCCAATGATCTACTGCGAAGAGTGGAACCTTCAATCTATTTCACGTATGTGAATTCTCGCAATTAGAAAAGAAGACTGTTGCTGCCAGGGTACTCTATACACATTTTCTTGGTGCAGCCACACTTACCCTGAGTCTCTTTCGAAGCAATTGTCCAAGGTTGAAATTTTCTACATTAGGTCCAGATAAGAAGGCCAGCAGAACCATTCTTCCGTCAACTGCCAGCGTGTCGATATTGTCGTTCCAATAGTTTTTGCCGACGAAATCGACGATAACATTGACGCCCTTATTAGAAGTCTCTTGAGCAATCTATGCAAATGCACACACCCTCAGTCAGTCGTTTCAATATTTAGAGACCAGCAAAAAAAAGCTTGTTAACGACACGGGACGTACAATTTCAGCCCAGTTTTCTGTCTTGTAATTGATGGCACGAGTTGCACCTAGCTTTTCGCAGAAAGCAGTCTTTTCATCGGATCCAGCCGTGACAAAGATACGATTTCTAATGTTTGGGGAGGATGCCAGACATGAGAATCGCGTATCATTGCTTTGGTACTTCCAACTTACGCTCCAGCATTCTTTGCCAGCTGAATAGCAGCGATACCTACGCCAGATGCACCAGCATGGATCAGAATGTCTTCTCCGGCCTTCAAACTCGTTACAAAGAAAAGTGCCTGGTATGCGGTAAACCATGTCTCAGGGATAGCAGCTGCTTGCTCAAAGGATAAGGCGTCTGGTTTGGGAATAGCAAGAGCTTCCTCCATTACTGCATACTGCAAAGAAGTAATAATTTGTTTAGTGAATATTGACAAAAATAATTACACTTGTTACTAACCTCTGCGTAGCCACCACCACCCATGAGACCAAAAACTGCGTCTCCAGGCTTGAAGCATTTTACTATCGATTGATTGATAGAGACGAGGTCAGATCTCGGTATATCCAGCATGAAATTCAAGAGAATGATGCTTTTACCATTTTTACCAACAGCTTCAACAATGCCTGATACTTCGACTCCGAGAATTTGGCTAGCTCCAGGTGGAGGAGGATAGTTTCCTTGACGCTGCACAATATCCATTCTGTTCAAGCAGAAACATTTGACCTATAATATGGCTCACGTTGGCATGGAGATATAGAAATACGCGTCTGCCTAATAACCTTGACCAAGATTTGCGAATCGCCTGGTGTTGGCGTTGCCGTTTCGCCAATGTAGAGCTGGGAGGCGTCACCTACATTGCGAATCGGTTAACGACATAAGAAATGGGACATGGGGACGCGCGCACTATATACTTGCCTGGTTGTTTTACGAGGACAGCGCGCATAGTAGCGTTAGAGGGTTGAACGGATTCTCAAAAGTTCGGGAAAACCGTTTATAGTCTCCGTCATGCATTACTAATTCAACAGGCAAAGGGTAAACTTTTCATTAATGCCCTTGTTCTGTCAACTGTAATACTTGGAGCTCGATTTATTCAAGTGTGGGCGTTCCCTATGTCGCGCTCGCGTTTACCTGTAAAGTTTTCCATAGTCGTTCTATCCTTACCAAAATTCAATGAACATAAGCATTTATCAATAAGCTTCTAAATACCTCAGCTCCAAATATTTGGGCCATTGCAAGAACGTTTTTATAAGCGTGTTATTTTTTCTTCTTTTTCAACAATTTATTGTTGGCAATTTTCTTTTACCCCAATAATTACACTGTTGAACCCATTCTCTCGTTTTCTCTGGAGACTCGCTTCTGAGCATCAGCGTACGACCATTTTGCAAGCAGACATAGAACAATAACATGTCCAAGTCGCTCTGAAATGCTCGGCAACCTGTTAAAGCGATGGCTTGATATTTTTCTGTATCCATTGTCTTTGTCCCTCCTCCTCGGCGACTTTTACTCTAAACATTATTCATTGCCTTATTAATAAAAATTGCGGTGGAAATAATATACAATCTGATAACTCTGTCACTCACCCGTAGAAGATTCGTACAACTGTGGTAGTAAGATTTTAAGCTTGTATTCTTTGATCTGTTAAGAGTGCTATTATCTGTATGCTGTTGCTGTGAAGATATGTACAAGTATCCGGATGCAATTGTTGCTCTATAGTATGCCATGGTGTTTGCCTGGAATGAAAGGTATCCGCTTATTTCTTTGGGTGGAAGTGATTCCATTCGTCGTGGTGGTGGTGGTGGGGTATCCTTGTTATTATTATTATTATTATTATTATTTTCAATTGTTGTTGTTGCTGCTGCTGCTGGTGTTTTTGGTGCCACGTCGTCTCAACGAGCCAACACCGCATTGAAGCAATGTTGTTTTCCGTCTGACTGGTCGTACAAATGCATTTTTTCTGACCGACAGGTAAAGTTCTTCCAAGTGCGTCCGCATCTGCTCTTGCCATTTGGTATCACGACAATATTCGTGTCCGAGATCAAGGATGGTTATCATGGTATAGTTTACAAACGCTGCACTTGTCATTGGCGTATGATTCGAAATGATGGCTCGAGCTATATGTAAGTCTGTGTTTAGAAGCATGAGAGAGTATACTACACTGTGGACGACCTCTAAAATATATAGTTATTTGTAGTTAGCTACCACAATTCAATACTATGTGAAGATGCATTTTAAGCTTTTTCGGCTTACCTGCGCTTCCATAGAGACAAGAAACATTGCATGCGTAGTATTGATGCGCGAATGCTTCCAAAATGCGATCGATTTCTTGTGCTTCGGCTTTAAAGAATAATCGTGCACACAGCATCCTGTTTTTGTCAACATATAAATGAATAAGGTATTGCAGACGATACGGTGTATTTTAGAGTACCTGAAAGCTTCATCCAAGGATACATTGGTAAAGTTGAATTTTGACAAGTACACTTGCCGCACACCTTGACTGGTCGGTGATCTATACAAGCATAACAGAAGGTTTGTTACTACATGGTTTCGTCAAAGCAAAAACAGGTTCCGTCGCGTTGCTACAGAGTAGACGTACGCTCCGCCCAAGAAAGATGCTGGTGTCATTTGTTTTGATATTAGGCTGCAAGGTTCTCCTCGCCACAAGGCATCCGCTATTGTCTGCCATTCCTTTTCAACGTCGGTGGTGGCGGTATGTTGCTGCAGCGTATTAACATTATCGTCGTCGCCGTCAACAAACATGCTGTCACGGCAATTTAATTTGAGAGTCGAGCGGCGTTTCCAATTCATGAGACAGGATGTTATCTCTTCTTCGTCTACTACATCGTCACTGTCTACAACGGCAGCAGAAGGCTTGTCTGATAGGATGAAGGTCCCGTTTTTTATGGTCGGTCTGAAATCTTGTGTTCCAACTGAATCTGGTGTTACATTGGCCGGTGGCTTCCTTCGCAGGCTAGAGGAACGTGCTGGGGGCTGAATGGAGGGCATTGTGGACGCACGTTGCCTACTAACAATGGCCCTTGCAGAGAATGTCTGTGGAGTTGATGTCATGGATGATAACTGGGCAAGGAAGAAAATATAATGCATAAGCTTCTTCTTTTTTCTCTGCATATGGATAGATAGAGTTCCTTGTGTATATTTTTTACTTTATACCTCTTGGGCTCCGGAGGGTGCAAACGGCGGCAAATTTGCAACACTGTTGTTCAGGGGTAAGAAAATGTTGCTGTCATGGAGAAGATCTTTTGGAGAATCGCTCCTGTTGAAATTACTGGGACGATCCTGTGGCAACGATCCTGGCATGTAGGCGAATGCGGGAAGGTCCTGAAAATTCAAAGGAATAGTAAAATCGATGGAGAACTGGACATTCTGCAGCAGCAGCAGGCTGGTGTCACTGCTTTCTCTTTTGAGTATGCAGCAGTAACTTGTTCTGAGACAGAATTCTTATGCAACCAAACGCCCCGCTGTTCATAGAAAGTTTTCTCTCTCCCCTTTTTCCCAATTGTAAAGACTTTGGGTTTTATCTCGCATAAGAAAAACTTCAGTTGCAAATTCAAAACATGCTGGTAACCAGAAAGCAGCGGCTTCCTTAATTCCTTCTGTGGGTGGGCAAAGATCCGTCTTTGTTATGCGATAGCACTCCACCTTAATATTGCAAACTGCGTACCGTCAATGCTTTGATCTGTTGATGACTTAGCATGTTAAGCTATTGCCAACAAAAATACTAATATTTCCAGACGGGCACTATGCCCAATTTCGACGCTGCATATGCATACAAGTCGCTGCGGCCAGGCTGACAAAAATTGTATGCAAGCCGTTTATATGGTGTGTGTACCAGAAGATTCGGGTATTGAGATATACAAGGAAACATGCAGACAGGTGTAATGACATTTTTCTATGAGAACCAATTGACCCTTATCTCGCCTGCCATCTGCTCTGCAAATGCGTAAAGAAGCAAGGATAACAGAAAACGTACCTACATATCACTGTTGGCTGGAGACATTTAAATTCAGGTTCAACGCCTTTATATATATATATCCTGCCGCTGCTTTCACGTGCCAAAGAAGCAAAGGTAAAGGAATTTATACAAGACGCAGATAGTAAAAGGGTTTTGGTTAGCATTAGGCTCTCCTTGGAACTATAACGAACGATCAATATCTAGAGAATAGTAACTCAAACTTCTCAACACATATTTTTTACATGGCAACTGGACAACTTGCTGCATGGGACAAGCACGGAATGAGACGATAAAAGCGGGAGATGCAGTTAGTCTTATTTTTTCTTCTTCTCTTCCACGTGCTGAGCAAGGTATTTCGCGCTAACACGATCTCGACATTTTGTTTGTCGTCCATGTTTAATGTCACGGGGATGTAGATTTAACAAATGAGGAAAAATGTCCCGAAAAATAATATTACGTAGATATAAGGACGACAAATCGCAAATAGAAAACTCCAGATCACGATAACAAAAAACCTTGGATGGGTGAGTGAGAAAAGTATAGCAAGAAAACAAATTAGCTATTCCAATTGGGATGTTGAACGCGCCAGAAAATGCAAGAGGCCCCTTAAAGTGGCTGCTAAAACTGAAAAGGTTTTCGTTGATGATGGGGAACGCTGCAGATGAAAACCGAGACATGCAGATCCCACATAAACAAATAAGAGCCACCCCATCAAAAGCCTGGTGGTATATAAACCACCTCGGTGAGAAAAATCATCCCATTGACGGGTTTCAATCACCTTTTTTCCTTTTTGTTTCTTCTCCAAAAAAAGCATGAAGCTCTACAACTTTTATCGTCATTTCTATGGAGGAGATCTTATACTTATCATTAATCTTGCGGCCGGCCTCAGTATCTTCTTCTTTGGCGTAAGTTCAATAAACGGGAATCTTTTTCAGCGATAAATAATACGAAACTTACAACTATCAAATTATGCACGTTTGTAGTACGATCAAGGAGTTATGAGCGGAGTCAATATATCACCCGATTATATCAATGTAATGGAACTTCAAGGCAAAGATGCGTTGCTAGGCGGTATTGTGGCAGTGTATTATGCTGGAACACTCGTTGGTGCATTGATGGGTGGCTACATTGGAGATAAGGTTGGAAGAATCAAGACGGTTGTTGTGGGGTCCGTTATAGCCATCATCGGTGCTGTTTTGCAAGCTGCGGCGCAGAATGTGGCCTGGATGATGGCTTCTCGAATCATTACAGGAATTGGCACCGGTCACTTGTACGTACCAGCAAAGAGAGAGGATCGAAGAACTTAAACGATTTTCGAAATATGTGTTAACAATGTTGTCATAGAAACACCATCGTTCCTGTGTGGAGCGCTGAAACATCTCATCATACGTCCCGGGGTATGTTTATTGCCATGGAATTTACACTCAACATTTTTGGTGTCGTTGTTGCTGTAAGTTGATCCAAACAATGGCAAAAAAAGAAGAGTATTGACTAAAAGTATTGTAAACAACATTAGTACTGGCTCGATTATGGCATGAGTTACACTGAAGGCGGGTTACGATGGCGCTTTCCTATCGCGTTCCAGCTTGTCCCGCTCGTCTTTTTGGCTCTCGGTATCAACTTCTTTCCGGAATCACCTAGATGGCTACTCAAAAAGGGCCGCCACAAAGAAGCTATTGATATCCTCGCATCACTTCGTGGCGGAGGTGATCCGAGCCATCCGGACGTGCAGAGCGAATACAACCAAGTCATGGAAGCCATTGAACTCGAGTCCGAGGAAGGAGAACCTACATATCTCGGCATGCTATTCAAGTACGATAAGCTTAATATCCCACGACGAGTCCACTTATCAATTTGGCTGCAGATTCTGCAAGAACTTTGTGGTATTGGTGTGGTAAGTCTCTGCATTCTTCTCGATTCGTCTTTATATCTTTTTGATTTCAACATGTCGAACTCACCCATGTCGAACACCACTTTATTTTTCTTTCCCTCCTTGCAGATTACAGTTTATGCACCAACTGTGTTTCGCACAGCGGGCTTCTCGGAAAAGACTGCACAGCTCCTGTCTGGCGTCAACAACATGTACTACATGGTATGCACCATTGTTAACGTTTTTACTGTGGACCGTCTCGGTCGACGAATCACACTTTACTACGGCGCAGTCTTGCAAGGTATCTGCCTTATCATTGTCGGCGTCTTGACCAAACCAGATATCATGAGCATGTCGCCACTCAGTTTTGGTATTGCTGCTACGGTTTTCACTTTTGGATACACTGGTTTCTTTGGCATGACATGGCTGGCAGTCCCATGGCTCTACCCCGTAAGCTCTTCAGTGTTGCAGAGTTTTGACTCGACAGTGCCATGACTCATTTTGTTTACTCTTTTATCTAAATTGCAACAGGTCGAAATCTATCCCACCAAAGTCAGAGCAAGAGGCGGTGCATGGAGCGTCGTTGGCTGGTCTATCGGCAACGCATTGATTATGGAATTCACACCTCCTATGCTGGCACGTATCGGCTGGGCCACCTTCATTGTATTTGCAGCCTTCAATTTCCTCACAATTCCTGTCGTCTGGGCACTTTATCCCGAAACCAGCAACAAGACTTTGGAAGAGCTGGATATCGTCTTCTCTACGAAATCCATGCTTGTCTTTAGAGCAGAAAAGGAGCTGGCAGCCATAAAACACGGAGAAAAAGACAATGTGAGTATCATGGAAACAGATGCCAGTTCCAAAGGTACTCCCGAGATGACAAGCAGCAAGAAGCAGTAATGTAGTAAATCTATATATTTGTAGCTTTTGCCCGCTCTTTTCTTTACTTCCCATATCCTCCTCCCTTCTTTCTTCTTCCACTTATATATCACATTCTGTAACTTATTGTCAGTATATAGCTTCTCACTTCTGCAAAATAGAGGCTTACGTAGAGTTTTTGTCTACTCATTAGTCTGGAGAAAAGCAAAACTGTGCAAAAATAAAACAGGTTATACCTTGCACAAAAGCCAATAATTATGTGCCTTTATTATTATTACATTTATATATGATAGCTATGCAAATACAAGTCCTTTTGATTGCTGAATCTGCTTTTTGACTTGTTTATTGCTAACTGCAGCTTATAATATATTTACAGTACGCGTGTAAATGGATAAAAATGAAGCAGCAAAGGGAAAAACGCAAAGGGAATTACGTTCCATACGGGCTTAGACTTTACTTTTTTCTTGTTTCAGGCAATTTTGGAAATGAAAAGAATTCTGCTCTTTAAATTCCACCAAGGACGCGAATATTGCCGCCACAAATGTGGCACAGCCGGACGCGCCACATCGGAGTCGGAATCTTCACTGCTGGGGACTACCATGCGGCGCAGTATCCATTTCACCGGATGCATCCGGCTAGTCTACTTGGCAGAAAGAACTATTGTTCCATGTCATTGAGTGATCGTTTCTGACAGCTAAATATTACTACTTTGATGAATTACAATTGATGGTGATTTGTCACTTGTTGATCTCAATAAACTTGGCAGTGGGAGGTAGGCATTCGCACAATGCAAGAAAGCTATGCTAGCTTTTTCGCCAATTTCTTTTCATTCTCATGGCAAGTTCGCTATCCTTTGAGGAGCTTTTTACAATCGCACGCGAGTTACCAGCATCTGATCGTTACAGAGCACTCTGCGTCAGCCGCCCCTGGTACCTGCCCTGTCGAGATGCCTTGTGCGAGCGGGTCGAAATCTCAGCACGAGCAAGCTGAAAAAGTTCCTGCAGCTATGAAACAAGCGCAGCTAGAGGACAACCGCTGGGACGTCTAGTCAAGTATTTTCATCTAGGTGCTAAGGTCAAACTTTCGCCGGCAGAGTTTGACAGTTTACCATCATTGTTACCGGATCTTTTGTATCTGGATATTACATTGGATGCGTGTAACTCTCTCACTATCCAAAAGGATATGCGCAGCTAGGCTACATTTCAAAAGCTGTATCTGACGACCAATCCAAATGCCCTATGTCGATTGAATAACTATAATGATCAACGAATTCATTGTCTGCGACTTTGCGCCCTCGCGGAGGCAAATCCTTTAAGGTCACCCATTCTCGGAAACTCGCTCGCAAAGATGTGCAACCTGCGAAACACTCGAGCTCAATCACAACTTTCATGCAACTATCACGCTGGAGAGTTTCAAGCTGCTTCAACAGACATTGCCTCTTCTGGCAGATTTGCGAATATTATCAACCATGCATATACCTATCAAGTGGTCCGGTTATCAGAACATTTCTACTACTACTACTACTACCTCTGAACATGTATTCAGTCGACTTGAATTGCTTGCTCTATCAGGATTATTCGAATACGACGGCACTTTTGATTTACAATATTTTGCTAGTATGTTTTGCAATATTGAACGCCTCGACCTCAAGATCTCCTCTGCGGATCCCGGACCAGCAATACAACTGATTAGAACTTGCTCTCAGCTTGAAGAAATTACACTGCGTCAGCGATCTACTGCCAAGGCACAGATATGTCATGTCTTATTCGCAGATCGAGGTAGTTTACATGCCATTCATACACCTACAGACTTCATTAAAGCCAGATGTCAAGACACTGGTATTGCGCCCTCACCTTTACGATCTATCGACTACGACCTAAACCAAAGACAACATGCTTCGCAGCCTGCTTGAAACTTGCATATCAACCACTACAAGCAAGGATCTCGAGAGCAACGCTACTTGGAACTCAACCTCGAAGAAGAGAACATCCATTGAAAGAACTTTTTACTCCAAAATTGTCATTTGTGGCCTAGAAGCGTCTGGCAACTAGTCAACGAAGCATGCCCGAGGTTACGATGGCTCGTTTTGCGTTGAGTATTATTGTTGGTTAACTGGACGGACCATAACAGCCGACTCGAGATTACACCAATATCAGGCTACAATATTTGGAAATGGATTGCGTATCAAAATGCCAATATACCCGCAGAACGAGCCCAGAATTGGATCATGCGTGTTCCTTGGGCATCGTTGTTGAAGGAGCAGCAGCAGAAGAACGATGGTTTCACTCTTACGGCTACAATGATGATGATGATGATGATGATGTATCTCCTAGTGGTGATGGTATCCAACAACTTTCAAGGGAGCAGGGCGACCAAGAAAAACACCTCTGGACTGAATCATCTCCCGCGGGTGACGACCGACCTGACGATTGTTTGCGAGATGCATGCAGAAAAGACATACCGCTTAGACCGATACATGTCAAGTGCAAAATTTATGGAGTTTATCAAGTTCAACAAAGTACCAGCATTTAGATATAAAAGAAAATAGACTAGTGAGCCTTACAAAGAGCAGTGTTACTGTAGACTCGTTCATTGTTCACAGTTTGTTACCATAGTAATCGTCCTTGGAGGATGTTATCCATGCGCAAGGACGCAGGAAGAGGAGGAATCGATATTATAGAATGGTACTCATCATCTTCGATGATATTTGATTGCAAGAAGGAAGTCGAATATAAGTAGATAGTACGTATATTGTGAATTCAAGTTGTGATCTGTTGTGAGGCTATCTGTAAACATGTTGAGCATGTTTATAGATTCCACCCTTCATGTAGAAGTATTCAGCTTGTAATCATATCGACTTGGCACTAGGAACATTATTGAAACATCAAGTCACACATCCCTCTTGAGGTCCATCATCCTTTGTGCTGTATTCGTTCAGAGAATTAATGAAGTGCAAATGCAATCTTGTACGGCCTGCCAGGATGTTGATCCAGCACAATGCGAAAAGAGATAATTGTCCTTTGATTGATTTCTCACGCTGCCCGTGATCGTCACTCTTACCAACTTTTCGTTTTTCGGGTCGCCTTGAAATATCACACGGAATTCTCAAGCGTCTTACTGTATTTGCTCTTCATATCCTGTCGCTTATAGAATATGGCTCACGCTACACTTCATTTAGACATACACATAATCCACATAGGAAAAAGCGTACATAGCTTGCTAGGTAGTGAGAAACGGGAGCAATAACGAGGAGAAGGTTCTGTCGTTTCGGGTAACGAGTCAAATACGAATGTGCTGCGTGTCACCTGGCAGAATCTTGCAGAGTGAGATTTGGCGTACCCCTGGATACCACGACTGTGGTTTTTTTTGTCAGGAGAAAAAAAATTACTACGCTCACAGAGTATCAACTAAGCTATATGGCAAGAAGCCATGTTGGTAACAATAATAGCTAATAAACTTTCCGGTTTTCTTTTTTGGTATTACGTAAAGGATGGTATAACGGTAATTCACACTCGTCATTTTCCACGGCTCTTATTGGCCTTGTAAAGATTCTGAATGGGATGTTTGTACTTCCATAATGCCCAACGTTTCACGATGGACTGAATGTCGTGTTTCCGAACGGTAAAAACGTCGGTGTTTTCCTTATGCGTGCTCTTCATCCGACAAGTGGGTTTTGTGTAAAAAAAATCAGCTAAATGCCTGATGACACTGATCTCACATCCGAAAGTATCCGAACATTGAATCATTCAGCAAACAAAACAACAGTGTAGCTAAGTGAATAGGTACAAGTTCAATGTCTTGAGCTTAAAAAAACACGCAATACATGCTGTTTATTTCCAATGTAAATAAAGAAGTAGTCTAAAAGTTGTTCGACGAAAGGCAGGACATGTGGACATTCTTAAGGAGTAAAAAGAAAGCCTGCTGATCTAGTTGGGTTCAGTCTGCAATAAGCCCAACAAATAAAAATGCCCCGCCAAACTGGTTTTTTTATTTACGCCTTGTACATACAAGGAGCCAGCGTGAAAGACTAAGAGAGATTTTTTCTTTAAAATAATCTCCATCTATTACAATGAATAAGTGTGTGAGAGAAAGTTTCATCTCTATATAGAAGTCTTTGATAACCATTTGTCGCGTGAACTACAGTTCAATAAGAAAAGTATAATGTGAAAAGAAGCTTTTTTACAAAAGAGATATTTCCATGGATGTCCACACAGCTCCCGCTTTTGCAGAAAAAACACAACCACACACAAAAAGAGCTCAAACATGAAAAAAATAGTCTCCGAAGGGGGTGGTGTTGACGGACCGATCTGAACAACACATCCCCCTTCCGATTTCCGCAACCCATCCATTCCGAACCCGCTCATCTATATAGGAAATCGATGATGATGATGATACGTTTTGATTCAAACTTGTCTTTTGGGAAAACTTTGCATAAAGGCGTGTGAAAGAATAGTCGGTTGCTATGATATCTATATACACATATGCATATATAGCGACTTTTTTT
>KK100058.1:253163-264296 GCA_000611695.1 Rhizomucor miehei CAU432
CCAACTATTTTTCCCACGTTATCGGTACTTTTTTGTTTTTCTGACAGGCGAATGAAAATACCCCTCCTTATCTATATGTTCGATTCTCTTATCATTTCCATCTTTGGCCAATACGGGCTTGAAATTTGATCGCATCTTTTTTTTGCGTTTCCCCAGGTTACAGCACTATTGATGAATCCGAAATCTATACGGCTCGCGTTATATTGTCAAATTGAAACAACAATTAATGGAACAATGTAAGATCTTTGATTTCAGGTCACCAACGGTGCTTGAACCGTTGTCTAGGAGATTTCTACAGTCGATTTAAAGCACATGTTTGTTTCCGGGCAACCATGATTGTCCTGGGAACATACGTGAGAAAAATGGTCCATGTGACACTCGAACGACGAACATCTTATCTCTATGCGATGTCAGCCAATCAACTGTCTACTTCAAAAAATATAGGCATTGGGTGTTTGCTACTCCTTTCATTTTTGTGTGTGTTCTCCCTCTTTTTTTTTCTTTCCTCTTCCTCTTTTTCTTCTCTCTCTCTCTCTTACTCGTACACACTCCTAATCCAAAATGGATGAAGAACAACAATCACATATTATATCTGAACAAGTGTTTGGGTCTAGCAAAAAGATCCAATTTGTTAGCGTCTCACCTATGGACTCGCTCTTGAGCGCTGTCAATCATGCTCATCGAATCCACTTGCCTCATCCATCTTCTTCGCCTCTACGGAATGCAAAAGATTATCATGGTGGCTCTCAGCGTACAATGTCAATTGAGTCACTCTTACATTCAAATGGACAGGATATGCCAACGTTTGAAAACACTACCAGCAGCAGCAAACGACGGTGGCATAGTAGTAGCATTGCAGACTCTATTGATGAACGATCTACGAAAATGCGCCGCAGAAAAGATGATACAGCAGCAGCTACAACAACAACAGCAATACAGCAACAGCAACAGCAACAGCGACAGCAGCAGCACTGTCAGCTTTCGTCAAATGGTGGTAGTGGGCTGAGAACAGAAAATCATCAACAGCATATGACAACTATCACCTGCCTTCACGCTGCCGTCGCACAAAAGTCGTATGGCTCTGAAAAGCGATTTTTATGTCCACCGCCCATGGTCTCTATTCAGCACCACCAGCAGGGAGCTAATAACAATACCGATGCACCCACTCCCGTCGTTTCCATGGCTGTTGTATCAGAGAACGGCGATCGGCCCTTGGAACAAAAGATCCTGCTTGACGAGAACAAGCAAGGCAGCTTCAAATATCTTCACGTCACCGGCACAGCAAAAGCCAAACAGTTTTATTTGCGAGTTAGTCTCAGTCACAACCATTATCACTCTTTTACGCCTAGCAGTCCATCACCATCATCGTCATCTGCTAGCAGCAGCAATAGCAAGAGTTCCACACCACCGCTGCCTCCAGCATCGCCTTCTTCAACAACCACCACCAGCGTTCCAGCCCAGCCATACGTGACCTTCTTTTCTTACCCTGTCTCTATCATCTCCAAACCATCAAAGAAGACTGCAAAGGCGCGCAATGTTTCCAATTGCATCGTCGCCAACTCGCAAATCTCCCTCTTCAACCGTATCAACTCACAAACCGTGCGCACGAAGTACATGACTATCCAGGATAACAAGCTCTGTGCAAAGAACTTGACTTGGTCCCCGTTTGACATTGTTGTTTTGCGACAACCGGTGCAAACCAACGTTGGTGTTTCGGATGAATCCTCACTTGCAGCTGCAGCAGCAGCTCACCATCACCATCATCATCACCAGTCATCAACATCTTCTTCGTCACCAGGATCAGGCAGCAGCAATAGCAGCAGCATCCCTGTCACGTATGGTTCTGAGATCATGCTCAAAGATTCTCGTACCGGCTTCCGATCGCCGCCCATGATTATTCGCAAAGTCGACAAGGGACGCATCTCTCTCTCTGCCTGCGGTCCAGTCAGTCAAATGCAAAAGATTGCATTGCAACTTGCCAGCACTGCTACCGAAAACAGTGATGAGAAACCACTTTATCTCAGTGCGAGTGGCAAGACAATGACATTGCAGCAACAGCAACGCAGCAGCAGTAGCAGCGATGAACAACAAAAACAGCAGCAACAACAGTCATCAGACGACGATAATGGTTTATGCAACACAACCGCTACTTGGCTCGACTTTGCACCTTCCAAATTGTCAGTCGAAAAATCCGGTCAAGACCGCGTTGAATGTGTCGATGATTTCTTGTGCTGGACCATTGTCGGTATCGCCAAATTCGAGTATAGCTACATTGAACCGATTGTTGAAACCAACAGCCCACCCATGTCTCATCAACAATATCAGTCCCAACAACAGTCTTCTTCTTCTCTACTTTCCATGGTTTCCTCACTATCATCCTATGAATCCACCGCCGCCGATCGTGTTACATACCATCATCATCATCGTCACCAGCCTTCACCTCCTCCTTCTCCACCTCGTCGCATCGTGCCGCTACCCATGATCTTGTCAGTCGACTATCTTCCACAAACTCACTCTGTTGAAATCTTGGGCAAGCATCTGTTGCAACCGACTACTGTACCTGCACGGCTATTTGATTTCTACTTGGGCTCTCACGGTCCACTTACCATCAAGGATCATCATCAAGTACCGCTTGACGACGATGTTCGGTTGACATTGGAGCTTCCACCTGCACAAGACTTGCTTGTTGCTAACCACGATGTCTTGGTCACTAAACACGATGGTTCCCGGTACTTGGAATTACCCCTGGTCATGAAACGTCACGACGGCACCGTCTATGGTACTGGCAAGGCACTCGCGTGCGATGTGCTTGTCAACTGTGATGCTGGACGATGGTCTGTAGTCCCTCACGTCAATTCTCCCTAAGAAAGAATCAATGTTTGCTTATACATACACACTAACCCAAGTCGCTGTCTCTCTCTGTCTCTCTCTCTCCTTCTCTCTTCTTTTTTATCCTCTCTTCTATATTGTTGATACCTTCTTTTCTTTCTTTTCTCTCTTTATGTTTATTTTTTATATGCCTTTTTGCTTGTGTACATAAAGAAAATACAAATTCAATATTTACTAGCAGACGCTCTTCTTTTTGTGTGTTCTGATTTTTCTCTCGTTTTTGTTTCTTGTATGTGTAACACAAATGAATCCAACTACGGCCATTTTGGAGGAGGTGCCACCGCGGTTTCGTCGCAGCAGGAACTTTTTAGGTTCACGTCGTAGTCGTCGTCGTCGTCGTTCCTCCAGTAGCACCAACAACCAAGAACGACGTGGTAAGCAGCAGCGGCATCAACAGAAGCAGCAGCACCACCAACAACAAAATCGAAAGCGCAACCATTCAGCCTTTCATCCAGAAACGGTCGACACGTTTTGCTTCCAATGTCCAGCACTTCATTGTCATGTGCTGGTCCGCGTCCTGAATGACGGTGGAGTTGCCTTGTGTCCAATACGTTCACATCGGGCGTTCCTCTATTTTGCCCATGAGCCGCTTCCTAGTAGAACACCACCAGCACTGCCCAAACTACGCCGTCCGTCATCAAAGATACAAACCATGTTTCAATCTTGGAAACATACACTGGCACTTTCTGATGATACCTCAAATAACACGAATGACGATGAAGAAGAAGACGTGCCCGAGGAATTAATGGATTACAACGATCATGACCAACAACTTGTTCATGAAAAACGGCGCCGGAAAAGTAATAACAGCAAAGATGTAACGTTATCGGATATACTGGAAGAAGCACACGATCTAAAGAATGGGTGGATCCAAGCAACAACACACTGCGAGGTCAAGGAGGGGCAACATGATGAGACGACCGTGTTATTACAAACGAACCAATCGACTTTGATCTTGTTGGCTCGAAGCATACATGAAAAACGCATGTTTTTAAACGTTGTTCGACTGTTGCAGCAACAGGGTCGTAGCAGCAACGTATCATCAACGTCATCACCATCTTCGTCATCACGGCAACCACCAACAGACCCTCCAGCGACAATATCAAGAAAAAACAACCATACCTCATTGTAAGTTTTATTGCCAACATGACAAATCAATTCACGATAAATTAATCAAGATCTTTGTAAGATCAATGCATTCGATTGTTGAAAGTTGGCAAAAACGATGTCGCGGCGAATGGTTAAAAATTGAGCAGCTCAAGAATAGCATTCATCAGTCGCAATCGGATATTTTGACATGGATGCAGCGCATGGAGAAACTCGACGACTCATTCAAGACCCTACGAGATTCTCTGCAAGAATATCTAACCATTGATCAGAGTTCGCGCCGGTTACTGGAGCATGCAAGAGGACAGCTTGGAAAGACTGTAGAAAATTATGGATCCATGACACGACGCATACACAAACTGGATACGTGGCTTGCTGCCAATCAGGATATTGTAGGAGCTACGCGACTGAAACTCATGATGGATCGCATGGATGTAAAAAGCAATCATAGACTTTGGATGTACATAGCCGTACTTTTAGCATTTTTAGTACTATTTTGCTTGCAATGTATCATATTTTGACTTGATGAAACAAGACTTTTCTTTTTATGAGAAGTAGATGCAAAGAAGTTATATGTGTGTGAATGTGGCCGTGTGTGTGTGAGAGAGTAAAAAACAGAAAAGGGAAGGAAAAAATAAAACAAATCAAATGAGTGAGGGGGAATAAAAAGGGCAGAGAGAAAGTTTTCTAAAGAAAAATAGTAAAAACTACCGTTTGATTTTTAACCGCTGCAGCTTACGCATGCATCCTTGTTATCGAGAGAGCACATCATGGCAGCCTCGTTCTCTTCTTGGCTAGCCTTTTGCGCTTTTCGGTATTCCTTCAATGATAACTGATCGACAGTAAACTTGATAGCATCGACTGCAGGTCTTGTACGCAAGTAGTACATGCCGGTCTTCAAACCCTTCTTCCAACCGTAAAAGTGCATGCTGGTCAGTTTGCCAAAGTTGGGCTCGCCGATAAAGATGTTTAAGCTCTGGCTCTGGTCAATAAAGGCACCACGGTCGGCTGCCATGTCAATAATGGTACGTTGCGCGATTTCCCAGACAGTCTTGTAGAGGGCCTTGAGCTTGGCAGGAATGCCGGGAATGCGCTGGATAGATCCATTATCGGACATGATCATGTTCTTGACATCGTCGTTCCACAGACCCAGTTCTACCAAATCTTTCAGCAACCATGGGTTGACAATCTGGAACTCGCCAGCGAGCACCCGTCGGGTGTACAAGTTGGAAGTGTAAGGTTCAAAACATTCGTTGTTGCCAAGGATCTGTGAGGTAGATGCGGTCGGCATAGGTGCCAGCAGCAACGAGTTGCGCAGACCATACTTAGCAATCTTCGCTTTGAGTGAAGCCCAGTCCCACAATGGCGATGGAGTAACGCCCCACAAGTCGTATTGAAGCTTGCCTTGCGATGCAGGGCTGCCTTCATAAGTCTCATAAGGGCCCTTCTCTTGAGCAAGTTCGTTAGATGCCTCCAAAGCAGCGTGGTATATAGTCTCAAAAATTTCAATGTTCAGTTTCTTGGCTTCAGGCGAATCGAAGGGGTATTGCATGAGCATGAACGCGTCTGCGAGACCTTGTACACCGAGACCAATAGGACGATGACGCATGTTTGACTTCTTTGCTTCTGGTACAGGATAGTAGTTACCATCAATGATCTTATCCAAGTTCTTTGCAACAACCTTGGCAACCTAAAAGTAGTTCTCGTAAGTAACAAAAATCATACTCTCTTCTGATTATGTACGTCTTACTTCATGGAGTTTCTTGAAATCGTAACGTTCGCGGTTTACAACGAATGCAGGCAAGGAGATACTGGCAAGGTTGCAGACAGCGACTTCATCTGGGCTAGAGTATTCGACAATTTCAGTGCACAGGTTGCTGCACTTAATAGTGCCGAGGTTTTGTTGGTTGGATTTGCGGTTGCAGGCATCTTTGTACAGCATGAAAGGTCCTCCGGTTTCCGTCTGTGCTTCCAAAATGGCGTACCACAACTTCTGTGCCTTTACAACTTTGCGTGCACGACCCTCCTGCTCGTACTGATGGTACAACTTTTCAAACTCCTCACCCCATACTTCATGCAAACCGGGTGCTTCGCTAGGGCAGAACAAGCTCCAGTCGCCATTCTCTTCGACACGCTTCATAAACAGATCGGGAATCCACAGGGCATAGAATAAGTCCCTTGCACGGTTCTCCTCCTTGCCGTGGTTCTTGCGCAGATCCAAGAAATCAAACACATCAGGGTGCCAGGGTTCCAAGTAGATGGCAAATGCACCAGGTCGCTTGTTACCGCCTTGATCGACGTAGCGGGCAGTGTTGTTATACACGCGGAGCATGGGAACAATACCGTTCGAGTATCCGTTGGTACCAGCAATGTACGAGCCGGATGCACGAATGTTGTGGATATTCAAACCAATACCGCCAGCAGTCTTGGAGATTTGAGAGCAAGTCTTGAGAGTTTCATAAATACCTTCAATGGAATCCTCCTTCATAGTCAATAGGAAGCAAGAGGACATTTGCGGACGAGGAGTGCCAGCGTTGAAGAGGGTGGGACTAGCGTGAGTAAAGTACTTTTCGGACATGAGGTTGTATGTTTCAATTGCGGCTTCAATATCTTCGCCGTGGATACCAACAGCGACACGCATCAACATATGCTGCGGTCTCTCAGCTACCTTGCCGTTGATCTTGAGAAGGTAGGAACGCTCCAAGGTCTTGAAACCAAAGTAATTGTATCCGAAATCACGGTCGTAAATAATGGCAGAGTTGAGGCGATCGGCATTCTTCATGACGATATTATATGTTTCATCGGAAATCATGGGTGAGTGCTTGCCAGTCTTGGGGTTCACGTAGCTGTGCAAGTCTTCAATGACTTGTGAGAACACTTTCTTTGTTTCCTTGTGCAAGTTGGAGACTGCAATGCGGGCTGCAAGGATAGCATAGTCGGGGTGCTTGGTGGTCATGTACGCTGCAGTTTCAGCTGCAAGGTTGTCAAGTTCCACAGTCGTAACGCCCTGATACACACCAGAAATCACCTACGCAACAACGCATTTGCTGTCAGTCCATTTTCCCACACCATCGATTCTATCCACAATATAAAATTTACCTTTTGGGTGATGGAGACTGGATCGACATAGTTCATGTCCAGACCATAGCATAGCTTATTAATTCTGGCAGTGATCTTTTGTCATCATTCGTCGTCAGCTCCTGACTTATTCCTTTTCCGTTTGCCTCAAGCAAAACTTTTTTTCCCTGATGCATACCTTGTCAAACGCAACTCGTTCACGCCGACCGTCTGTAGAAAAAAGAAAAAAGAAGATGTGAATTGCTCGTGTCTTTTTCTCCTTGAAAAGCGGGTGGCGCGTCCTCACCTCTCTTGTATACAAACATGGGTGAAGTGTGCTTCAAAAGCTTTACGTTTGGGGAAGACCTGTCGTTCATGATAGAAATGTGTAAGCAAGGTAAAGGAATAGTGGTTTGGGTATCAAAGACAGGTCATGAGAAACTCACCAAGTGAGTGGAGCAGAACAAGAAGAGAAAGGAAGAAAAAAAACGTCGCGCAGTCCAAACTGCGTTTAAAAAGGCTCGACGCGTCTCCGACGCGACAAGTCTAGCTGTCATTGGTTCATCGCATGAACAGGACGCGCACCGCAGAAAAGCCTAGTGTGCCAACGATCGATTCTCATTTCGCCTATGCCAGCCAGCATGTAAGATATGTATGACATGTATGACGGTGGACCGTCTACAAGCGACAGTTTTTTGTTTTATTTACACATCCATCTACTAGAAGCTTCAATGTATTTGATATGCTTCCTTTGGCTTCGTCGGTTATATTCAGGTGATGATACCGTAGAAAACGCTCCATGACTTGGTTGAGATCATCATTTTTCCAAATTCTTATTTCATTTGTAACTCCTGGTGCGAATTCAGTCTTGATAACAAGAATTGGGTTTCCCTCGTGCTGGCCGAACTGTTGATCAACGGCGTTCTTGTGAGATAATGGAAGGTGGTCGTATAGCGGTACGTGAAGTTGGTATGTATCGTTTTCTTGTAGGTATTGATTTTGATAGGATGGACTTATTGCAGATGATGCTGAGGAAGATGTGGCGGTGGTATCAAAATTCGAAGTTTGGTCCCAGGAGCACGTAGCAGGTTGTGCGTTGTTTGTCGTAAAAGGTTGATTTCCAGTGTTTGCTGCTGCTGCATTTGAAGGCTGTTCCCAAAATGGCGTTGATAATAGCTGGCCGCTACCCCATGCACCTGGTGCGCCGTCCTTGGGAGGTGGCCGGATAGTTACCAACGATTTTTTGCTGCTAGACTTTTTCGATTTCTTAGACTTTCCAGTGTTCAGAGGCTGCTTGAAAAGTCGAGACTGAATAATTGCTGCTTCGTCTACAGGCTGGTACCGGCTGCTCTTCTTTCGGTGCAGATTGCCTGATCCAAGACCGTCCGCTCGTACTTTAAAGTTTGGATCGACAAGAGATCTCCAGGCACTCGTGTCTGCTACGCCTGAATCTTGATTTCCCCAAGACGTCATTGTAAGCGGTGCATACTCGCTGTCATCGCCGTCATCGTCATCTTTCTCGGATCCGATCCCGGGTATAGTTGCTGATTTTGACAGCGTCGCTTGGGGAGCCAATGCTGCTGCTGGTTGTGAAGGTTGATTTCGTTGTTGCGCTGCCGAGGAGACCTGACCCCATGAAGTTCCAAGAATTGCACCAGGATTCGCCCTGAAAACGTCTTCCATGTGTCAACTTTTTGGAAAAATCGACGGAAAGGCCCGCTCTCTGTAGGCGCAGGAGAAATTGGCCTCTTCCCAAACAGGACTATTGATGTTTGATGTAATATCCGATAAATGCAAAGGCGAACCATGACGTAAACATATTTACAAGCGAACACCATTTATTGCCACAAGCTTCGCAAACTGGAACGTGGATTCAAATCCAATGTCCATTTTCCAGTGTCACTTGACCATAAAAAACGAACATCCTCAGGGTTAGCAGTTGAAAAGATATCTGCACAAATAGTTGCTGATAGATTCGAAAATGCGCAACGTGGACATCGTAAGATCCATGTCAAAGTTGATGCGTATTAAGTCTATCGCTCTTGATGTTTTCCACGAAAGATTTGGCCGCCTCTCCATCGAGATGCCCCCTTACCGCAAAGTCGTGAATACGTCAAGCTAGCTAGTGCTGCAACTATGGGCAGGATAAGTTTAAAGTCCAATGTCTTGAGTTCGTCGACTTTCTCGAATCAGTTAGTTTTGTCGCGAAGAGTAGGGTGAGACTGGAGGCGGAACACAACGAATGTTTTGAGCGGCTCTTTATTGGTCTAGGCGAGATGATTCATAAGTATAGAAGAATATTTTTCTCGATAATGTCAGCAGAATACAATCGCAATCTATGCCCGGCAACATCCCCTCCAGTGGTGAGCTGTGATTTCAAAAGAGATCTGAATGAAAGGAGGCGAAAGAAATTTGATTCTATAGTAGATTCTGGAGATTAAAATGGCGTTTCACCGGAAGGTGTAAGACTTTAAAGGTGAAAAACCGGAAGGTGACAAACTGCCCTGCCACAATGCGCTGCGACCTCGGTCGAAGAGGTCTGAAAGAAAAGAGAACAATGAAGTTTGGATGATCCGTATTATATACAATTCTGACGTTTAAACAGCACCAAGTTGCTTTTCTATATTCATGCACTTTCCCAGTATTATTGGCGTTACTATCAGCACGAACAAGTTGCATCCAAACACTGTGAGTTTATCTGAATGTCAGTAATAGAAAAATGTTGTCTCTCTGGTGCGGCCGACGCAATTCGTCACACAAAAAGGGATTTCTCACTATCCACCGACTTTTCTGTTTCTTTCTCTTGCGATTTTTTCAGGAGGACGAGTCAAACAGATATTGTTTGTATGAAAATTCATCATGCTGAACAGTTGATAATTCATCTTCATTCAGACCTTTTGGATGAATTATCACCAAGGCGGTTAAAGTTAGTCTACACTGGTTGAACAAAGCTACACCGATTAATGCTGCGGGAGCTTCTTCCTTACCTTTCACCTCACCACCATGTCTGCAAACCGCAGCGATCGAGACTGTCACGCCTACATTCAAGGGAATTCGTTGGCAGGCAAGACTGGTACAGTGGGGGCTCGGCACAATATTCGAATATGAATCACGACTTTGAAGACGGATACGAATACAAATCGGGAACTCGAGTACGAATACGGACACGAACGAATCGATACTCTGACGAGTATATTTGTATTCGCATTTGCAGAACCTGGGTACGGCGGTGCGCGCGATCCTCATGCAGTGTACAGATGTGCTACCCATGTATGTTGCCAAACTCACCGGTAAAACGTACGCATCCCTGCAGACGTAAAGGAGCAACACCTAAAGTATTGTTCAGGGATGCCCACCTCCATTTCAAAACCAAAAAATGAAGTTTCCCAAGTTTTTCCATACGTACAATGGCGGTAAAGGCACTGTCTGTTTCAAGTATTCCGATCTCACAGTTGGCCTGGCGTTCGTTAAAGGCACCACGAAGCTTATTTGGCACGTTAAGGAACATTCGTAGCTAGTTGCTCGCCATGTCATCATCTTTTGATGAACAACAATATAATGTAAAGATTTACGTATTGTATTGAGTCGAAAAATAAGGTTTACGCACGCAGCCTTCGGTCGAAATGGTACAGCTGTTGCTTTTTAAGTCATCAAGTAGGATGCAAGTATGGATTACTTTGATTCTGTATAGTGGCAGGTAAGACAATGAAAGATAGGCTATACATGGGACTTGCTCACTAACGTTAATAAATGATTTATAAGTCAAGATCGCTTCTCTGTTTGTGCGTACTGATAAATAACAAAAGTAATTTAATGTAAAAAGAGCAAATATCCAATGCGATCGGGTACGATGTGCTAGACTTTTAGCCTGCAATAGCGAGAGCACAGGAGTATATCAATGTCTATTTTCGAGCATCGTTTGACCATGAAGATTGGATCTCCTTTGAAGAAGCCAACAGATGAAGGAATATCTGCTGGAATATATGCCGGCGACGGTATAGATAAGAAAAAGTACAAGACGGGAATTATCACTTTTGCAGCGACAAAAGTTGATCGCTGTATGTCTTGAAGCATACTTAA
>KK100059.1:2018-14132 GCA_000611695.1 Rhizomucor miehei CAU432
GGAACAAGAAATATGCCGTGATAGTATAGTGGCAGTACATTGCGTTGTGGCCGCACTGACCCTGGTTCGATTCCAGGTCACGGCAGTTATACATGCGATATCCTGGACCTTCCAGGCATCTATTTTTTATTCTTACTAGATCCAATTGTCGTGCACGGACCCTGGCCGTTTCCCTTTTCAATCTCGAAGCCGTTCCTTTTTACACTTTTCCTTTTCCAGTCGCATCTCCCTTTCACAATCATTCAGATATCTTTTGGTCATTTCTTTATTGTATGTAATATCCTCTTTATTGTTAGTTGCTGCAAAAGGTATAATAAATACCTTGCAAAAAGTCATGAAATAAACGACACTTAACTACCTTCTATCTTCGTGGTCTTCGTGGTCCTGTTCCTGTGTGGGTTCATAGCGCAAAACAAGAAGCGTGACGACACACAAAGGCGAATTGTGTCGTAGCGCTTCTTGTTTTGCGTTACAACCTACACAGGAAAAGAACCACGAAGATAGAAGGTAGTTAAGTATCGATTTATTCTTTTACTTTTGAAGGATACTTATACTATCTTCTGGGATTCGGTTTTACGACAATGAAGGGTAAGGGTAAAATATGTGAGCAGTTGTGAGAGGAAAAACGGCGAAGAGACCAAAATGGCAACGGACAAAGTTCGTGCGCGACACCTTCTTTCTCTAAACTAATTTATCCATCTTCTTTGACTTCCAGGAAGGTACGAGCCAACACGATTAAAAAATGGTGTAAGAAGGTTAATTGAATGAACTTTATGATTTAATTTGAAACGCGGGACGTGATGATCGCAGTTTGTAAGTAAACGCCGCGTAATAAACACGTACTACGTAGCCGATGGCAGCGAACATAAATTAAGAACCTAATAAACCTAAGTAGTGAAAGGTATCCAGATCTTTGGGTGTGTACACGGATACAATTCTTATTGCAGCATCGTTGATTTCTACATATGTAGCTGCCTGAATTCACTGTTATCACCAACAGAAAATAAACTCTTAACACCATCATAGACGCTGCACATGTTCCGTTCCGGTAAGGCAGCTCAGTCGGCACCGATCGTACGCGATACCTCTACTCATGAGCATCGGGAAAGCGAATGGTACGGATTTGTATGCGGCTGTCGTAGAGGATGGCCTGATTCCAGATTCTCCGAGATATAGATCTTAGCATCTCACTTGGGATTGTTGGATAAGCATGCAATTACTGCTATCGTGTTGTTCTGGCACAGATGATACACTATTATAAGAATTTCTTTTAAAAGCAAGATCGGGCTCTTTCCGTGCATAAGCTAGATCTGTCCCACTGTACTTGGGCTATGTAGACATTGAGATTCTCAACATGCGGTATTAAGCATAAAATATGATATGCTACTTGATACCTGACCTCCAAGCTTGATCTCTCTGGCAGATCCTCCTGTCAGTTTCATGTATTACTTACCTGACTTTACTCTATCTGCTCACATGATGGCGTTGAAGACGACAATGCAGCGGGAGTTCCAAGTCCGAGCGCTGCATGTATGCCAGCTGAGAAGAATCATAATCGCGCCATTGCAGCAGGCCGCTTAGTAAGCTATAGTGCATATATACAGCGATCCGAAGCTAGTCTCCTTAAGGTTTTCGCCTTCTATTTCGGCTTTGCAGCATGTTGCATCAGCTTGCGCAATCTTTCTCCGCACGATAGTTAGAGTTCAAGGAGAATTCAGGTTTCTTTTTTCTTTTCATCATTCAGATATCTCAAGACAAAGATGCAAATCATTGGAGCTGGTTTTTGCCGAACGGGTACTAACAGTCTGCACTTGGCATTGACAAAACTCGGGTATGTCCTCCATTCGTCCGTTTCACTTGAAAATTCGCCCCATTGCTAATACCTCTTTGCTCTTTGTTATTAAAGATACAACACCATGCATATGAAAGTGTTGATGGAGCGTGAAGACCTTGATCCTGACGACTTTACAGAGGCATGGTTGCACCCGGAAAAGGCCGATTTTGACAAGCTGTACGCTGGTTTCGATGCAGGTGTAGAGTAAGTTTGAATAGAACTATCATGACTGGCTTGACAAGGATATCGACGATATTAACGCAAACTTAATAGCCATCCTACTTGCGACTTGTTGGTCCCATTAATGAAAAAATACCCTGATGCCAAGGTCATTTTGATTGTCCGTGATGCAGAGAAATGGTACGATTCAGTGTTCCGAACATGCTATCCATCCCAACAAGCCTTCGGTCTCCGATCTAAGGAATTCCCCCGCCTGGGAAAGCTGAAACGCATGAACGAGACGACTGTGCTGGACGGAGCATTCGCTGATCCTGCCAAGATGAACGACCGCGAAAACATTATCCGTATGTTCAACGAGCGCAACGAATGGGTCAAGGCCAACGTTCCCGCAGACCGTTTGCTTGTCATGGAGCTGGGTGTCGATGGATGGGAAAAATTGTGCGCTTTCCTGGATAAGGAAGTTCCGAACGAACCTTACCCCAAGTCCAACTCCAGAGAGGAGTTTGGAGAGATGATGAGGTTGTTTGTACAAGAGGGCGAGGATGCTCAGGCAATCATGAAGTCTGCGATGGAACAGTTGAAAGGAAAGAAAGCTGTTGTGTGAATGTCTTGCATAGTAAATAAATGATGTGATCTTTGTATACTCAATCTTTGGAGTAAATGCTATTTAGGATGGTCTAGTAGCTATGAAGTGTATCTAAAAATGCGTGAAGATGTCATTGAATATCTCGGCAGAAAGCTTGTTGAGTAACCGTGTGTTTTGGTTGTTGATTTTTTATAATAAAGTTTCTTTTCGTCGTTCAACCTCCTACAAATATGGATTGTCTCAGCGCACTCGCCGGGCAGCATCGTGATAGACAAGAAGTGCTTCTCGGTATTTTCTTCGAGCTTCCAAGATTTGAGCAGTCTGCAAGGATCCAATCGACTATATCGGATAGTTCTTCATCAACATCTGTGCTGCCGTGAATGTTGTATCAACTGCGTTCATCTTTGCAGAGCACAAAACTTGTCTTTCTAGAACGAATAGCTGCAGTCTGGCTATTAGCTGGTTCGTGTCGTCATATGTCTGGAACGCGTCTTTCCGGTGGTTATTCTCTATATTTTTTGACCATCGCGTAACATGTAGGAGAGTTGCCCGCAAAGCTGCCAAAGTTGTCCTATTTGATCTGCACCAACAAGCTGATTTAAAGGTCGATCGTCTATGATTGACATTGCGTGCTGCAAGGAAGAAAGATTATCAATTTCGAGTTCCACCCTCCCAGTTGTTTCAAATATCTCAGACGATAGCCGCACAGACTGTGCAAGTAAACATTTACTCCAGTCAATTAGTGATATTGCACTTATTCCTGTCTGATATGCAACTAACATGTACGCTGAAAAGCTTTGACACATTTTCTTGCAAGTGTAAATTTAATATTCAAGAAATATCAACCTATATACATGGTATAATCTAGTCTCTTCTTTGAGTTTTTCAATAGCACGACGCATACTCGGACTGCCTTCGAGTGCTTTCTTCACTTGATAAGTTGAAACTGGCATCGAGTTTTGCAGATTTCCAAGGTAATTGTTCGTAAGCTGGATATGCTAGTAAGGTGCTGTAGAGCAGGAACGGTTGGAGTGATTTCAACTCTAATAAACGAGAGCCTGTTGCTTTTCAGTCTCTTTGTAAAATGTGATACCATCGCTGCGTTTAGCTTCACATATCACATTTTGGCTGCATAGCTTTAAGATGCGCGAATTTGGCAACGATGATATAGTAGACGGAATGTGCTGATACAATGAATCCTTGATCGGCTCCGCGTTTCTCATGATGGCTGAATAATTGCTTTGTACGTTCGCTCTCTGTTCGTCCAAGGTCAGGTGTTGCAGGTTTGCTAATGAATCCGACGAGTAAAGCTAATTCAGGAATTTGCATGCCTTGATACCCGTGGAATTCCAAGCGCAGTGGCGTGATGATGATACACCTTGCAGTTGATATAAGATCTGTGCATCTGTGGTGTTTTCACCAAATAAGCGAACGGTCTGCAAATGGGTACACATTGCTAGTATTTCAAAGATAGCTGAGAGATGCTGAGAGTCGAGGGATTTCAGATAGATGTTGGCGGTGCGAAGCTTTCCTAATTTTTTTTATATATGGAATCTTTCGGTCGCTGGTGCAGAAGCCGCTGGTATGGAATGACGCGGACGACGAGGAAAGCCAAATCGGGATCGGCTGTACCTAGCTTAGAGAAGACTCGGCCACGTTCTTCCTCGCATGTGCTGAATGTGAGTCTATTGCCTTTCCAGTCCTCGATAGCTTTTGTCACAGCTGATATAAGTATAAATGCAAACAACAACGACACACCGTCAGAGAACTATTAATTCGTCATAAAAAAGTTCAAGTCTCAACTTACAATTGTATTTTCGAACGGAACCAATGACTCAACTATCAACCAACTCTTCGGTCCACACGAGGCCTATAATGGAATGTTAGATTGGAAGTACCCATTGTTAAAGTCAAAAGGTACCTGCTCCGTATTGCAGTGCTGTCAACCGAAAAGGCAAGAGGTCCACTCGCACCTATACAACGTAGAGTCGTTTTGAGTATCTACTTTTTCTTATTCTCTTGGCTTACCAGGAGCCAAGACCACCTTGTTGCTATAGTCAATGTCACTAGTCACGGGTGAACAATGTAAAGGAATGGAGAATAAAGGAAAGCAAGATGGTTGTCGCTTTGGTTACAAGTCGGCATGGTAACGGCGATACTTCCGCACACGATTGTGAACAATAGTGGTTATGTATCATTCTTTTGTAACCGTTATTAAATCTATTAAACAACCAAAGTTTTGAACTTGTAGATACACATAAAGATCGATATGAACATGTATAGAACAATAGAACAATGCAAAGATGTAAAAAAACAAATGGTGTTATATTAAAGTTAGGCTATACCAGCTTATAGGTGTGCCAGTAATTATCATATTCAGTGGATTTTCTGACAACTCAGTGTAAGCGAGACTATCTTCTTGAGCAATTTGCTATATGGTCTCCGGTCTTAAAGGCAGGTCTTCTGACGGAATCTTCAGTGAAAGCGATGCAAGTCTTGGTATTTTTAAAGGTTTCGCAAGGCGATGGTATCTGGTGTCATGTTCAACTTGATATGACATATCTATTTGCCTTTCACAGAATTAACAAACTTGAAAGTTGAATAGCCGGTGAAAACTGCGTTTTCCTTATCGCTACCGATTTTCGAGACAACGCAAATCTGGTAAAAAGGCAATCACAGCTAGAAGTCGTCCAAAGTCGAAATTTGCTGCTTTTCCTCGCTTCTCCCAAAACGAGTCGTTGCAGTTTTGGAAATGATGAAACAAAGTCGGATAGCGTCAAGGTGTTGACGTCTGGATAACCATCGAGTCTCAAGCTGACAAGCCGTGGCAGGGCTGAAAGGTTTCAAATAAGTTTGTCGTCAATTCAGCCGCTGCATCCATCAAAGGTGATCCTGATATCTTCCAGTGCGGAACACATCGATAAAATTGTCAAACTATTTTCCTTATTGTATCTGCTATCAATAGCGGCAGGCTGCATTTCTCCTTGATACGGTTCCAAAATCGTGTCGCGCTGAAACGCCTTGTCGATATTTGCAACGCTTGCAAGTGATTGGAATGGTCGGAATATATGCAAAGCTCTGACTATGATACAAGCAAGTGGGGGCAAAGTTCTCATAGAAAGAGGTTTTCGTGACCAATGTCTCCGAGTCTGTCCATGGTCCTCGATGGACACTAAATCGCTTTAGATTATTGCAGTTGTCGCATAGTTTGTGTAGACACCCCGCAAAGGAACGCGTCCCAGGATCCATAAAGAAAGTCTCGAGTTGAGGGCTGCGTGATATGATTTGAAAGCGTAGAATTGGGAAATGTATTTGTTCCCCGTTGTCGAAACCGGCGTGCTTCAGTCGCAAGGTCGTTGGAAGATAATGGAATTGCTGATTTTATCAAGTAGTAGTTGTGATTGTCCGGTTTTTGGATACTCCAACGGAGGTACATGACGTTGGGATATGTGTCCAATAAAGCTCGTACAAAGTTCTGGTCTTTGCAGCCGACGTTCACATCGACAAGGCTCTCTTGGTTGATCCTTAGTAGTACACGTAGAGACAGTCGGGATTTTCCTTCTTCGCGATCCGTTGTTCCCATCATCTCCTCAAAGTCGTATTTGGTCTTACTCTTCTTGCTCAACCGCTGATCAGGAAGATCTAATCAATGTAAATTCTGTTAAGCCTGTCATCGTTTATAGTTAGTCCGTGATGAAATTGCGTGTGAAGGCGCAATTGCTTGGTGCGACATTCGGCAGTCGGATAATTTATTGCCGTGGCCTACTGAGTATTTAAAAGAAAGGGTCGACAACAGAGCCGATTTTAGATCAAGTTCATACAAGGAAAACAAAAACAAGAACATGGCACCACTTGAAGTTATCGGCGCAGGATTCGGACGTACTGGAACCAACAGCTTGTGCTTGGCTCTTAACATCCTAGGGCATGTAAAAAAGCTAGATATTCATATCAAGTTTATGGTTTTCGAATGTGCTTTGCTCATTCAGACTTGTTTTCATAGATACAAAACACATCACATGAAAGAGCTTATTAGGCGACCCGAATTAGACCCATCTGCATTCACTGAAGCATACAAGCATCCCGAGAAGCAAGCTGACTGGGATAAGATCTATGAAGACTACAACGCTGCAGTGGAGTAAGTCGACATCAAACTAGCATTTAGATCTACATCTTTAAATTGCTTGATGTTCACCATTTTATTTATTTTTTTTACATGTAGTCATCCTACTTGTGTCTTTGTCGAGTCATTGATGAAAAAGTATCCTGATGCAAAGATCATTCTTACTGTCCGCAGCCCCGAGAGCTGGTACAAGTCTGTCAAGAACACGATCTATCAGGCCAACAAGACGATGCGACAACAGAGTCAAACCAACCCGCACATGGCCAAACTTCTTGAAATGACCAATACTGTCTTTGTTGACGGAGTGTTTGCTGATGAGAACAAGATGGAAGATGAAGAATGCTTGAAGTCTGCCTTTATCAAGCACAACGAATGGGTCAAGGCCAATGTTCCTGCAGACCGACTTTTGGTTATGGAGCTTGGTGACGGATGGGAGAAATTGTGTCCCTTCTTGGGCAAGGAAATCCCCAAGGAACCATACCCACGTAGCAATTCTACTGAAGAATTCGAATTGATGCGCCAAGCAATCCTTTCCGGAGAGAAGGACTTGCAAGAAGCTGTTACCTCCAGCTTTTAAATAAGACTTTATGCTGTCAATAATCTGTAGTCAATACCACAACCATTAACGATATGTAACATTACATTCAAGACGTCAAATTTTCCTTTTCTGGTTTTTTTGCATGAATGAAATAAATATAGAGTCCTTGTGTTCGCAATACCACTCGTTTAGCTCTACCTTGAATATGTTTATTTGTCCAACGACATTAAAAATATAATCTATTTGCATATATACAGAACACAGTCTTTTCTTCGTTTAGATTAGCGCTAATAGCGTGTACGTATCCTAAGCATCAACGTTTCGTTAATTGCATAAGCCTATGACCAGTATTCGCACAGGACGATACGGATGTTGTATCTTTCCATTTAAGTAGCAAATAAGAAGACTCTCTGATCTTTCGTCGGTCACCTTGCAAATTATCAGATCAAGATGACAGGTTTACGGGGTCCCACACCGAAAGGGCCTTTCTCATCCGCATGAGTCAAAGCTGCTGCCGACGGTACACGGAAGTGAATTTCTCCGACTAAATGATAGTAGCTTCGACATTGGCATTTAAGTTTATCTGATCCAAGCCTGCTGGAGTGAACATAGCAATGACTCAAAATGTCCCGGCACAAGATGGATCAATGTTTGAAGTATATAAATAGGGTACCGTATGGGTCGCATGTTCCTAGTATCAGAAAAAAAAGAACAACAGAAAAACAAGATGGCTCCTCTTCAAGTGATTGGCGCAGGATATGGCCGTACAGGCACTACTAGCCTCTGTGAGGCACTGAACAAGTTGGGGTAAGTTAGATGTAAGACCTAGAATCCTACCCGCCAACATTTAATGTGATTGACATTTGTGCTTCTCTTGCAGATATCGCACTCACCACATGAAGGAATTTATTAAAAGACCAGAGCTTGACGCATCTGTGTTTACGGAAGCATACAAGCATCCCGAGAAACCGGTAGACTGGGACAAGATTTATGAGGACTACACAGCAGCTGTAGAGTAAGTCAAGAATGAGGATGTCCTTTTCACGACTCGTCGCTCATAAGCTTTTTTTTCTTTTTTCTTTTTTAGCGTCCCAACTTGTCTCTTCCTGGATAAATTGATCGAAAAGTACCCTGATGCAAAATTTATCCTCACTGTCCGTTCACCCGAGAGCTGGTACGAGTCCATGAAGAATACCATTCTTCCAGCCTGCAAGTGGATGGAGGAGGCCGAAGATCTTCCACCCCACAGACTCAAGATGAAGGAACTTATCGACACTATCGTCCTGGATGGCGCCATAAAGGATGAGCAGAAATTTTACGAGGATAAAGAGAATATCAAGGAATTTTTGTCAAGCACAACGAATGGACCAAGTCAATCATCCCTCAAGACAAGCTCTTGATCATGGAACTAGGCGATGGCTGGGAGAAGCTGTGTCCTTTCTTGGGAAAGGATATACCTGATGAACCTTATCCTCACAGCAACTCTACTGCGGAACTCAAAGAGCTGCAAGCAAAAGCTCTTGTCGAACATAGTGATCCCAAGGCTGCTACTGCTGCTGTCATGGAGAAATTTGCTAAACTCAAGAATTAGCTTTTACGCATCCTTGAAGGAACAGAAAGCTTATTTGATGTAAGAAATAAACAGACGTCATTATATCGAAACAAGATGAATCAAGCAACCCGGTAAAATTATCACCGAGCCCGGACGGTATTTGATGAGGCGCATAACTGTTTGGGACGTATTGCCCCATTGCTCTTCCTTCTCTCTTTTGCACCGTGAATCATGGCCCCTCTTCAAGTTATCGGCGCTGGATTAGGCCGTACAGGCACACACAGTTTATGTTTGGCTCTGAACAAACTTGGGTACGTCTCTATGCATAACCTCTCCGTAGTACTACTTTAGCAATCTGACGCAATACGACGCAAAAAACTTAAAAAAGTTACAATACGCACCACATGAAGGAACTCTTGATTGATCCTACACTTGATTCTCTTGCCTTCAAGCACAATTACTTGCACCCGGAGGACCCGATCGATTGGGACAAGATCTATGAAAAATACGACGCGGCAGTCGAGTAAGTTTTATATGCGCAGCAAGTGGCGTGAAGTCCCAGACCTTAATTTGATTGACACAACCCGGCCATAACCTGCAGTTTCCCAACTTGTCAGTTTGTGGAACCGTTGATCAAAAAGTATCCCGATGCTAAAGTCATTTTGACCGTACGTGAGCCTGAGAGCTGGTTCAAGTCTGCTTCAAACACCATATTCAAGATGGGCGCTGTTGCCAAGGAGCAAGGATTTGAAGGAAACCCTCATCTCAAGGATGTTTTTGAAATGACCACGACCATGATAGTTGACGGTTTATTCGAAGGTCGTCTCCAGGATAAAGAGCTCGCCACCCGCAAGTTTGTGGAGCACAATGAACACATCAAGGCTATTGTACCTCCAGAACGTTTGTTGATCATGGAGCTCGGTGATGGATGGGAAAAGCTGTGCCCGTTCCTTGGTAAAGAAATTCCCGACGAACCTTATCCTCGCAGTAACTCGACCGAAGAGTTTGCTGCTTTGCGGGAAGGATTCATAGGCGGTGCAAACGCCAGAGAGGCATACGAATCAACAATTGGAAAAGTCTAGAACTAGATACCTTTTAGAGCTGATATATCTGTTATTACTATATATCGTATAAAAAGGATTATCAAATAATCTAAAGCTAGTCATCCATACCTGGGTCATGCAGGCACATGTTGCTGGTGAAGGGGTTGTTGTTGAGATGATGCGCACGAAAACAATGGTATAGTGGGCCTGATTTGCTTCCAGTGACACAAGCGGAAGTTTTTCTAAGCGGAGCAACAGTAGTTGCATGATGCAAGAGCATTAGAGTTCATACTGCTACCATCACGCGCTAATGGTTGCTATGCAACTTTGATAGCAAATACATTAATGCAAGGATGGATGCAATTCTTTTTACAGTACGAGCATAGAAGAGGAAATACGCAAAGTATACAGATCAATATAGTGTTTTGTTCGTTTTGGTTTATGAAGGGTATCCTCCATTTGCACTCGCTTTTTTTTTTCGTGATAGGTACACAAACTTATTCTCGACGTGGAAAAAACAATTTCTCCAGCAAAAACAATAGCTTTCATCTTTATACATCCATCTTAGTCGTTTAAGCCAATCTTGCTCTTGAGCAATTTTGCGTTTGCGCTTACTGTAACAGGGCAACAGAAACTTCGAATGCTGTAGCTTTAATTCTTAGCGGCATCTTCATCATCGGCTTTCGGGTAAACAATTCCGCGTCTCATCACCCTTGAAAGTGCGATGTGCGCTTTCTGGATCTGCCCCTTGCTTTTCTCCTTCTCTTCCCATCAAACTTGCAGATTCATGGCTCCTCTTCAGATTATCGGCGCTGGCTACGGACGTACAGGCACACACAGTCTGTGCATGGCTCTAAACAAGCTCGGGTATGTAGTGCTAGTGTGTACCTAACGCCATTATATATACATGACGGCTGACTGCAGTGTGGGAAAATAATACCAGTTACAAGACACACCACATGAAGGAACTTTTGGTAAATCTTGATCTTGATCCCCTTGCCTTTAAGCACAACTTTTTGCATCCTGAAGATCCAATTGACTGGGACAAGGTCTATGAAAACTACGATGCGGCAGTAGAGTAAGTTTTTGTTGACTTGGTCGGAAACAACAAACAGGCTGGAGTTAATAACACGAAAACGTCGATCTATTTCTTCAGCTTCCCCACTTGTCAGTTTGTGGAACCCCTGATGAAGAAATACCCAGATGCCAAGGTTATCCTCACTGTACGCACACCCGAGAGCTGGTACAAGTCAGCTTCAAACACCATTTTCAAGATGAGAGATGTGATGAAGGAAAAAGCAGAGCAAGGAGACCAGCATTTCCAGAGAATTTATGACATGATCTCGACAATATCCACCCAAGGTCTATTTCAAAACCAACTCGACGACGAAGAGTTTATGAAAGCAACATTTGCTGAGCACAATGAACGTATCAAGGCCATTGTACCTCCTGAACGTCTGTTGGTGATGGAGCTTGGTGATGGATGGGAAAAGCTGTGCCCGTTCCTTGGTAAAGAGATTCCTGACGAACCTTATCCTCGCGGTAATTCAACGGAAGAATTTGCGGCAATGCGTGACGGACTCAAGAATAGTGGAAACGTAAGAGAGACGTATGAAGCAACTATTGGAAAGCCCAAGAACTAGTTGTACTTTCATCCTGACGTGCAGAGATTGTATTATATCAATTAAGCGAACTCAATACAAGATCCAGTAAATGCTCACTTTTCCTTTTTCTTTGAGAAGATCAGCCTAGTTGTATTTTGTGATTTATGGTTTGGGTAAAGCTTGCACTTGGCGACAAACTATGCTCTCGATAAATGCGAAAGCAGCTGAGTGACTCTCTGTATGTAGCTTTGTATACTGGAAGATGGAAAAAAGGATATCTACATTTGCCATAGTAGTTGATAATATCCAAAGCACAGCTAAGCCAACTTGAGGACTGGGTAAATGGCGCCGGTCCCCAGGTATTTAACTGCAATGGACGTGGATCTGCCACTTTTGTTTTTGAAATTGCAGGGAAATCATGGCTCCTCTTCAAGTTATTGGCGCCGGTTTTGCTCGCACAGGCACGCACAGCCTGTGTATGGCACTGGAAAAACTTGGGTACGTACTAATGTACAGTAGACGCGATTACATTTGTTTAATAACAGTAAGGCTCGAACATATAAATTATAAAAAGTTACAAGACATGCCATATGAAAGAGTTCTTGATCAACCCGGAGCTGGATCCTCTCGTCTTCAAGCACAACTATTTGCATCCAC
>KK100059.1:34899-48578 GCA_000611695.1 Rhizomucor miehei CAU432
AAGAAAGCAAGTGTTTTCATGTTCATATTTCTATTGATCCATTGCTAACATCCATCTTTTTTAGATATCGCATGGAATGTGAATATGTTTATGGACTCGAAACTCGTTGACAGTTACAACAAAATATACATGATGAAATGCAGCGTAGCATTTGTCGATTTACTGAGCAAAAATGACGATCCATGTAAGACCTCTTGTTCTGCATATTGAATGTAGCAGCAAAAGGATTCTAACGCAGAGGGGTTTGTTTAGCATCGCAAATCATGTCAAAACCAAACGTGTTCTATCTCAATAATATACCCAAGGGCATAAAGCTGGAGGCTATTGCAGAACTATTCCCAGAGTTAAAACCAATGACGGTGCGGTGGGTCAATTCTACAGCTGCCTGGGTCGAATCACTGCAACCTCAAGAAGTACACACACAGACGGGCATTGTCGGCAGAGAGCGCGTTGCCGAATTCCTCCCTGGTGGAAGGAGAGAAGGAGAAGGCAATAGGCTTGATATCACGGCTGAATATGCGACTATGCGAATATTCTCGTATGAAGAATGGCGGACACATTCAGAGTTCCATGCAAAGGGTGCAAAAGCAACAACAGGACAGACGTCTCCAAAGCTCCATGGAAACGGTACAAAACCAACAGAACAGACATCTCCAGAGCCATGTGAAAACACTACAACACCTACAGAACAAACATCTCGTGAGCCATATGAAAACAGTGCAAGAATAACACACACAGAGGCAGAGCAAAGTGAAGCGAGTGAAGGAACACGAACAGCGAGCCCTACTACTACGACAGAAAAAGATTCTGATTCTGATCAAAATAGCGACAAAGTAGTCAAGTCGCCGTCGCCTACCCATCAAGAAAGTGCTGGCGTCAAGAGGAAGAGAGACCGTGACACCAATGAAGAAGAAGACGAGAAGGAAGAGAGACAAACGAAAAGACGATAACTGTGCTATCAGCAAAGCAAATGTATATTCGTTCTTTTTTATCCTTGTAAATCATTTCATGATTGTTCATAAACATTTCGCGCGTCATTATATCATGAGACATGATATGTATTACTTTTGAGATCTCGTTGCACGCCTCTGAAAGGACAATAGACAGGAAGACCTTATTCACCCATATAAACTTTAAACTCCCACCGACATGACGTCTGTTCCTTCGTGGTCAACCTACCGCAGAACGTACGTCCAGTCCACCGATCAAAAGGCGGATTTAAAAATGCACAAGCATGTGTACGCTGTTCCGTGATGTTTTTTGAAGGAATAGAATGAGCTCCTGATTGTGAGGACAGCAAAAGCGGAGACAATGGTAGGCAGGTGGGCAGATAACGATAGGATCTGTTCGTGAGGTCAGCAGGTCAGTCATGCTCGTCATATTAACGATCATATCCTTATCGAAAGGTAACTATTGTAAAAGGTCAAGGAGTGGAGAGACTTGGAGGAAAGGAAGGTGGGAGGATATCGTATGAAAATCTTTTTCTTTTTATAAGTTTCCTCGATTTTGAATGTTTTTGGGCAAGCCGCTGCTGCTGACAACAGTGTGGCAAGTTATTAAAGTTAAAGCTTGCGTCTAGATAGAGTTTATGTATTACATAGCTAGGCAAAGCTTTTTCTAAAGAGCAAAGCTCGTGATTAAATGGTATGAACCTCTGTAATACATTGCTACGGGAACTAGAAGACAGGGCATTCGAGTTCCGTCAGAGGACCGGTGCTCAGGAGTGGAAGCCAAGAAATATTGAAGCAAGCTAGGTTCCAGTACCGGCATGAAGAAAAGCTTCAACGCGTCAAGAGTCTAGAGGTACTTAACAAACTTTGAGTGCGTATCGTGTATGATGCGCTACACCACTCGCAGCCGAATTGCCGTATACGCTCATAATGGATATGTAAAAATATAATGTTATGGATAAATTTAATATTGACAATGGATAAAAATGATCTTTGAATAAGTTGATACGGCTGCAAATGCCCTGTATCTAATTCAAGGGACGTCATTAAAGCGAATAAAAGTAAAAGGTTCCCAAAGAACAAATGATGGAGAATACGGATGAATACTCAACAATTGCAGTTAATAAATTCATCCAGCTGCACTTACATAGCGAAAAGATATAGAAGAGTACCTAGATAATAGCGAAAGAGAGTCGACTCACAGAAGTGCTCCTATAAAGATGCACACAATCTCACAAGACCTACCTGTCCCTTTTTATTTTGCCCTTTGAAATATAGTACTAGCCCGTTGCTAATCTGGATTAAAGCAGTGCTAAACTTCAACAATCGTTTCAAGTCGCATATCAAGTGCCGTGAAAAGACAATCAACTTATCCATGTTCTCGAGGTGAGGTCCTTTATTCATCCGCTAAAACTCCCCTAAATCTGTCTGGCATCCTCTTAAGTCTCTTTCCCTAAAAGAAAAGTGTCGCACGAAGACGCGTTGCATTGAAACGCCGATAGGTAGACGCGCCATGAAATTTGCAGGAGAGAAACGAGCTTTTTACTCTCTTTGTCCAATGCATCCTTCTCGAGAATCAGTAAGCACTTTGATGCAACAGCTTTTTTATTATTTTTATACTGACACGCTACTTTGTAAAAAGAACGCAAGTACAAGATCGAGTACGAGCAGTAGCAGCAGCATTGCTAGAAAATCTAGCTCAATCCCACGGCGGACCCCAGGAACGCAGTTCAAACCCAAACCATTATCAACCACAAACAGCAATGCTAGACCTGTATCCAACAGCTCGGCAAAACCCAAGAGTGGCAGCGCCGTGGACGTTAGAAAGCGCAAAATAGAAACAGAATATCCTCGCAACACCCTTCGACCCAAGATTTCGCAAGAGCCAAAGACGGTTTCCAAACGTCCTGCGTGGGATATCAAGGTATACAGATGATACACGGTTTCTTTTTAGCGACGTGTGGATCACAGGAAACTTATTATCATTTATATCCAGGGAAAAATGTCTGACATGGAGAATCAAATATCGGCAAGCCAGGCGAGAGGTAACAAAAAACAGCAATTGTTCTTTGTTACGTATGATCGTTCTCGTGCTAAAAGAAATATGATGATTGGTTCAGTGGAAGAAGTGAAAAAGAGCTGGCAGGATCTGGAAGATGCAGTAGCCAACAAGGAAACAGAATCGAGGCTAAACAATCAACGTTTAATGGAGATCCAGACAGAAGAAGAAGTAGCAAAGCGCAGACATGCAGAAGAAATGGAGAAGCTTAAAGACCAGCATTATCTTCAGAATTATGCGCTGCAACAAGAAACAGCAGAAATCAAAAAGAGAGCGATTGAGATGCAGAATGAATATTCAGAAATACAGCGCCGAATCAGTGAACTCGAGCAAAAGCTGCAGCGAGAGGATATGGAAAACAGGTCGTTGCAAACAACCATATCACAGACGTCTGCGTCCTTTATGGAGGCTGAGGCTGAGCTTCACACCATGAAATTAAGAGTAGAGGCAAGTTGACTAACAAAGAGGGAAATTACAAGAGATTGCAAACTGACATGATTTTCTTTTTTGGTAGCAAGCGGATGCATCATTGTCAGAAACTCAACAAAAGATCAATGATCTTAAAGCCGAGCTTGATACCGTCAGGAACGAAACTAAGGACATGGAGACCGAGTTACTGCAAGGAGAAAAGACACGCAGATGGTTACATAATACGATCCAAGAACTCAAAGGCAACATCCGAGTATTTTGTCGAGTCCGGCCTCCACTTGGTAAATCCATCTGAAACCTAGAGGTACAGCGAACTCTGTATATACTGATATTTAATTATATAGAATCAGAAAAGAATTTGGCTCAGATGAGATTCTACGGTGAAGATAGAGAAAAGCTTGAGCTTTCCGAAGAGATATCCAGCACACTTGGTCGCACAACCATCAAAACATACCCTTTTTCATTCGACAAAGTTTTCCCACCACACTGCACACAGCAAGATTGTTATGAGGAGATTTCACAGCTCGTGCAATCGGCGCTGGATGGCTACAATGTTTGTATTTTTGCATACGGCCAAACAGGCAGCGGCAAGGTAAAGGAAGGAACAAACAAAGCAAACACTATTTTACATAATGCTGCTATGCAAAGAAAAAAACTAACACCGGAAAATTTTGTTATTACTATAGACCTATACCATGCAAGGACCCCCAGGTCCACACAATAAGGAGTCAGCTGGCATGATCCCGCGTGCGGTGCAACAGATTTACGACGTGGCCCAAAAACTTAGCGAGCGTAACTGGAAATATAGCATGGAAGGACAATTTTTGGAGATCTACAATGAAACTGTCCACGATTTGCTGGGCGACACTTCAAGTTATGGAAAGATCAAGCACGAGATTCGGCATGATAAACATGGACGAACAACAGTTACAGACGTGACAACAGGTACATGAATGACCCACATATGCAGCAAACAATTATTGTTTTTTAACTCTATGTGCTTTATCCGCTGTAAAACAGTTGTACTTGATTCCCCTTCCAAAGTGAACTCCATGCTGAGGAAAGCTAGCCACAACAGAGCAACAGGCGCAACAAATCTCAATGAAAGGTCATCCCGTAGCCACAGTGTGTTTATGTTACGACTGACAGGCAGCAACGCGGTTACCGGTGAGCACTGCTCAGGTGTGCTTAACCTTATTGACTTGGCAGGCTCGGAACGCCTTGCACTCTCCGGTTCGACAGGTGACAGGTTACGAGAAACGCAAGCAATCAACAAGAGTCTCAGTTGTTTGGGCGACGTGATCCATGCCCTGGCATCGAATAACAAGGATACCGGTCACGTCCCCTACCGGAATTCCAAGCTGACTTATCTCCTACAAAACTCGCTAGGTAAAAAAAAGCGTAAAAAGAAAAAAAAATCAAAGTTTGGTGTTACTAAGATAAGGTTTCGATCTACAACAGGCGGAAACAGCAAGACACTCATGTTTGTAAACATTTCTCCGTTGAGCGAGCATTTCGGAGAGACATTGTGTTCACTCCGTTTTGCCACAAAGGTCCGTCATCATCATCTAACATCTGTAGTTCTTGAAACGCGTATCTTTGCTTATCATGATATTACTATAGGTCAACTCGTGTCGCATTGGAACCGCTAAGCGTAATGTCAACAGACAATGAAGCAATGTGTTTGTTGTTTTTGTCCTTTAACATTTTCCCTACCCCACCGCGTGTCCTTTTTTTTCCTTTTTGTAATGTCAAACAAACAATCAAACTGAAAAAAAATTCGTCTCTTATCCACCGGTTTCTCAGTAATTAGAACATTCCGAAAACATTTGCTGGCGGAAAAATAATGATATTTAGCTTAAACGCTACTTAGTTTATTTTTCCTGGGGTAAAATAACAATTATATATAGAACACAGCCGAACATTATCAAAAAAGGGGGGCTGTGTTTTGCATGTGTGCATGTGTGCAGAGGAGATGTTGGAAAGATATGTAAAAACGGAGAGGAGAGAAAGATGCTATAGAAATAAACTATAAACTACTGTACAGGTGTAGAAGTGTTTGTGTATGCGTGTGTGTGTGAGAGAGGGTACCAAAAAAAAAAAACACAAGACAAAAAATTAGGCGGTTTCAGCGATAGGTGAGACCTCGCTGTCTTCCGCGGGTGCGGCGGTGGATGCCTGAGAGGATGCAGCGTTTGCAGTAGAGGTAACCAAGACAGGTGCCGACTTTCCAGAAAGACGGTCCATGATTTCCTGGAACATGAGTTCGCGTTCCTTGGTAACGCTACCAAGTACGGCCGAGTTTTCTTGAGCACGGCGGATCAAGTAAGGAATGACTTCGCCAACCATGCCGTAAGGCAAGTACTTGTAGATAGAATATCCGTTCTTGCCGAGAGCGTACGAGATGGGGTCTTGCATACCATAGAGTTGTCCGAAATGGACGACACCGGAGCGAGGCAGGACACCGTGGCGTTCCATTTCCTGGACGGTCAAGACGACCGAGTCGCGGTTGTGGGAAGCGACCATGAACACGATGGGAGCTGTGGCACCGGTCAAGGGCTCGCCGGTACGTTCTTGATGTTCTCTGAGCTTGCTCAACAGGAATCGGACGCCACCGTTGTATGAGGCGTGGGTATCTTCTATAGTGTCATGGATAGGAGATGGGTAGCCGTACTGCTGGGCACGTTTGCGCTCAGAGACCATGTAAGCACCTCGGACGAGCTTGGCTGCAAAAATGAAGTTCTCACGCTTGGCACGTTCCACGTCAATCTCGAGTTTTCGCTGCGCTGCCTTGGTGTACATTTGGTCTATAATAGTGATTTCAACCAATCAGAGAGAAAGAATTAGTTAACGTTGCTCAAAGCAGGAGAAGGTTAAAGAAAAAAAGTAAAACTTACATGTGTTGTACACGGTCGGGGGCTGCTGGTTGTCCCGTCGGTTATACTTTTGCTGGAGGTTCAAGGTAACGTGGTCAATGGCTTCCTGGAAATACGACTGCTCGGCATCGATCATAATACCGGCCTTCCAAGTTCCGAGCCAAGTCGCTGATCTGATCAAGACGGTTCACCATACGATCGTATGCAGCCAACTCCTCCTTGGTCAGCATGGTGTTGTTCTTGCTGGTTTGGTTGGTGTCCCACCAAATGTTGCGGTTGGCATTGCCCATATTGAAGAGCTTGCAAAATTCAATGTAATCCAGCCGGGCCGATTTGGCTTCGAGAGAAGACAGGATGGACTCACGCTGTTGAGCCTGAGCAGCCGAAGCAGGTGTAGGCAAAACTTGGTTAACGATCTGGCGCAAGGCAGCGGCATCAACAACACCGTCCTTTTGGTGCTCATGGAATTGCTTGTCGAGGGTAGTAAGTGCTTGGTTGAGACGCAGCAAGAGTTCCGGAGGAGTGAGGGCAGTGACCTTGACGGCGACGAGGGCGCCGGAAAGACCGTATTGCTGGCCACGGGCGGCAGTGCGGATGCTGTGCTTGGTCATCTCCAGAATAAAATCGGCTTGCTTCTCCTGGTGGGCAAAGGTGCTCATGTTATCGTCAGACTCTTCGACGTGCAAATCGGCCTCTACACTAAGATCGAGAATGCAGTTGATTCCAGACCGAGCGAGGCGGTCCATGGTGCTGATACAGTCTTCAGGAGTCTCACCACCGCAGAATTGGCGAAAGAAGGTGCTCTTGACAATCCAATAGGCAAGTTTTTCCAGTTTGAGAGACTCGGCTAACTTGATAAGATGCGGTGCGGCGTCCACGAGCCACGGGAATGTGCACAGTTTGTAAACAAAGAGAGCGAGTAGCAATTCATCGGTGGACTTTGCCTGCATGCAAGCACGACTATTGTCGTCAAGCAGCTCAGCAATGGTGGAGGAGGCGTTGGATGTGCTAAAGGCAGAGATGGGAGCAGCCTCAGCATCCACCTTGCGAAGACCTAGCAGCGTGCGGTCATCGCGTTGGGAGTAATAATACATGAAAGAGGCGGAGGCCAAGGCCACGCCAGCAGAGAGAGGCTTCAGATGATGGTTACGGATGATAGCAGCCGTGCGGGCCGCTGTGGAAAGAGGCCGTGCAGAGGAAAGGACAATAGGTCGTCGATAACGGAATGCTGGAGATGTAGTAGTCAGACGTGGAAGCGAACGGTGCATTAAAGTTATACAGCACAACAAGACAAAAATGTGATAGTAGAGAGGAAAAGAAAAGAGAACTTACGCGGCGGTAGGAGGTTGGGCTCTTTTTATATATTGTCGGTCCTCTCTCTCAATCGCCAGGAAAAACAAATTTTTTTTTTCTTACCGGTAGTGACGGGCAGGCGGACGAGGTTGATCCACCTTCCGATGAACTTGCCAAAACGGTAAGCTACCTGAGCGCCACCAATCAGAGCTCGACCTGCAAAAACAAGGTTCACGATCCCAATTCTTCAGGTTGCTGTCAAGGAATTTGTGTAACGCTCCACAACTTTTTTTCTCGTTTCACATTCATCCTACCGCAACGCCTCACCATCGTCATCATCAATTTCCCGATAAGCAACCCTATCTCTATTTTTTTTCTCCAAATCTAACGCGTAAAGTAAGAGTAAGGTAATGACAGAGAGAGGAAGTCGTGACATGCTTGTATATCCTTGTAACAGCACCAATCGGGACATGCCTGTGCTTGGGGTCTTTGCTAAGTCACGGAATTTCATGGAAACCCGTAAAATATCAATCACTAGGACCACACACACGCGTGCATTTTTTCCTACTTTTTTTTCTTGTTTGCATTGATGGATTAGACATTTTAGACAGGTATGTGTGAATGACATACGGATCATTGGCTGCAGAGACGAGCAGCAACCAATATCACCCCTCCACCTCTCTATGACCGTGGAAAAGTTGCCCACCAATGGGAATCCCCGAAATCCAGTGACCCATAATGGGTGAGCTCAGCAAAATCTGTCTTTAGCACTTTGCAAAATGTGGGGTGGGGATGGGGGACAAATTTTTTTGTCTGGCATAAGCAAGAAAAACATAGAAATTTCTGCCATCTCTGTCCATGACAAATTTTTTTGTCCTCGAGATCAATCATAAAGATTCTGGTTGCTGCACAAAGCAGCAGAGTTTATAACAAAAAAATACACGCATAAAAAAATAGAGATAATGCATGCTAGCAACGTGGCACGGTTCTTTTCCTATCCGGCCGGACAATTCCCAATTTAGGGCGACAACAGAATCAGAGAAGGAAAAAAAAGCAGTGAGCACATATTCTTTGGTGTAATTATTACGCGTTTTTAAACATTTTTCTTTGCAATCGATGGTTTGCAAAAAAATGTATATACAAGTATGTTCTACACAACTGGCGGATGGAAAATTTTTCGTATCAGTCCGGCTTCCTTCCCTTATCGCGGGGGTGACCCAGCCCAACCCTTAAAACATTGATAGTTTGCCGCGGGATGTTGATGCTGTCGATCCTCTCTCATACATTACCGGAATGACTCTATTTAGTAAATGGGGAATGTATCATCAATGTCGGTTGCCCATTTGTACAATCCGCCGGCAATGTCACGCGCTCGATGTATGCCGTGCTTTTGCAATATCTGCACTGCCAATTGCGAATCGTTTCCTAGTCGACACACTACATAGACTATAACAACACCAATTTCAACAACATAATTCATACAAACTGATTACCAAGAGATATATCCTTTTTACCTTCTTTTGCACCCGTTTCCTTCATTTTCTCCTCCACCTCGGGTATCCTTTTCTCCAACTCAGCTAGGGGAATATGGATGCTGTTGGGCAGCTGGCAAATCTCATACTGGACTTTGCTCCGCACATCCAGGAGAACATGGGGCTCTTTTGCCTGAGTTGCAACTGCATGATATTCGTGAACTTGGACGCGCTCTTCCGGGGACAGCACAGACAGGGGTTGGTCCTGTTTTTACGATATATGTATGTGAGGAATTCTATGCTGTGTTAATTCCTCCTCCCCACTGTCACTCTACCTTATCAGTGGCAGCAGCGCCGCAAAACTGGACATAATCCACAAGTTCTTTAATCGTCGGATTCTCCCCACAAATGACACAATCCTTCTTTTTGCCTCGCAGTTTCATGGTTCGGAACATGGGCGAATGGCTGCCACTGAAAATTAGGAAGCTAGGTGAAACGGTTTCTAAAAGATCAAAAACCTTAGGTCATTGGAACTGCAAATATGCACAACAATTGCAAAATGCCAAGTCTTCTTTTTCTTTTTTACCTTCTATACCCGTAATGATTTTGATCGCTTCCAGTGCTTGCAGCGTACCAATGAGACCCGGAACAACACCGAGCACACCGCCGTCAGAACAGTTTGTCACTGTTTCTGGAGGAGGTGGAACAGGATGCAAGCAACGATAACATGGACCGCCATTGTAATTGTAAACTGTGAGCTGTGCATTAAATGTTTTCGTTTTAGTAAATTTGATCACCATTTTTTTCTATACATGTCCTTTACCTGACCATCCATTCTTAGCGCGCTTCCGGAAACCAATGGTTTTCCCAACAACACGCATGCATCGTTTAGCAAGTAGCGCGTTGCTACATTGTCCGTCGCATCCAACACAACGTCATAGCTAAATAAACCCATTTTTTAGCAACCTGTCACAAGGGAAACTAAAGTCTTATACTTTTTTTGTTTTCATGAACTTACTCTTTAATGACGTCCAAAGCATTAGTGCTATCCAGAACAGTATCATAAGGCACGACGTGACACATTGGATTGATCCTATAAAAAATTATATATTTGATGTTTCAGTCTAAAAATGATCTCTCTGTGACGAATTTGCTGTAACATACTCGTTGACAGTCATCATGGCCGATACAGCCTTGTTAATTCCTTGCGTCTTTTCTTTGTGTATCACCTGTCGGTGCAGATTTGATACATCGACGGTGTCGTGATCCACTATACCCAGACGGCCTACACCTCCCGCTCCAAGGTACAAAGCAGCTGGTGATCCTAACCCTCCTGCACCCACAATCAAGACTGAACTGTTGCGTAGCTTAAGTTGTGCTAGGAGGGAAGAAGAAGAACATGGTCGTCAGTATGTCAGTCAAAGATCGTCCGTTGCCACGGAGTTCTCTTTCAATAGCTTGCCTGATATGCCAAAGCCGGGCAAGATCAATTGTCTTCCGTACCGCCGAATCTCGGCATTTGTCAGTCGATCTGTCTTTTCAAAGGTCGTTTGAAGCTTTTTATCATTGAGTTGCTGCTCGAGTTCGGCTATGCGATCACGCAATCGACGATTTTCTTGCTCTAGACTTTCCATACTGGACAAAAAATGCCCCTCTGTTTTTGACAGAAATGTGTGTGGGTTGCCGTTCCGACGATAGAGAGAGAACTCGTGTCTTGCAAAGACTTGTACCACTCTACTCCTTTTTGACATGACGGAAAAGTATACAGAGATGTTCAAATTAATTAGAGGCCATTTACTCAAAAATAACACTTAAACAAAGACATGACAACATTCAGGATGAGGATGCCATTTTTGAAGAACTAGAACGGGAACAAGATGCCGAGCTCGAGCATATTCGTGAACAACGTATCAAGGAACTGCAAAAGGAGTATGTATGAAAGTTTATATGGTATTGTGAACTTGAGCATCAATTACTTATTAAGAGAGAGAAATGCAGGTTGGCGAGCAAAGGAGGACAAGATGAGGACGATCAGTTTGGGTACTATCAAGAGATCTCGCACGAGAAGGAGTTTATGGATATCACAACGGGAACAAAACGAGTGGTTGGCCATTTCTTTCACGAGGATTTTCGACGATGTAAAATTATGGACACCCATCTAGAGGTGAGAGAGAATTTTTCTTAATTGATGCTATGAATGCATCTTCATGAACCGATGTTTCTTTTCGTTTTAGCAACTTGCAAGGAAACATCCAGAGACGCGTTTTATTAAAATTAATGTGCTTAATGCACCGTTCCTCGTTGCACGGCTGAACATCCGAGTCTTGCCGTGCGTAATAGGCTGGACGGATGCATATGCACAGTTAAAGTAAGTAAAGTCCTTTTCATAGATCTCTCTAAAAAGCAAAAAAAGCATTAAACATAACAAAAAAAATCAAAAGGATCGTAGGATTTGACGATTTAGGCGGAACTGACGACTTTTCAACTAAACTGTTGGAGCAAAAATTCATAGATGCTGGTTTGTAGTCATGATCTTTTAGAGGAACGATGATAACTTTTTTTCTTTAACCTTTTTATAATATTTAGGTGTGTTCAAGAGCCGTGACCAGCTAGAAGGAGTCAAACCCAAAGGCTCCATTTTCCAAACAGATACCCAAAGTATCAGCGATGATGATTATGACCTTTAAAAAATTATATTCACTTTTGTGAGGAATGTTATGCAAAGCGAAAGAAAATAGAGAAACGTTATTATGCAAAAAATCCTTAAACAATCAAAAAAAGCCGTGGTCACTGCCGCCATTCCTGCTTGACTTTTCCTTTATTCTTTTCTTTTGTGCCTCCTTTTGTTTGGTCTCTTTATTCTTGCTATATTATCGCTTTACCCAACCCCCAACAACAACAACATAAGCTGCAAGGTACATAATACTACTACTACACAAACCTAATATATTTACTTACTCTATAATCACCTACCTAAATACATTCTCTAATCCAGCAAAATCATGCAGGAAAAACCCATTATAAAGAAAGCAACCGTTGTTTCATTTGAACGTCGGGCAGACCGCAAAATATGGTACATTATCCAAGTTATTCCAACCTGTCGTCAGTGCCCATACTTTGTAGCCCGCCGGTACGAAGAATTTATGTACCTTGCAGCTTATCTCGAGACCCCCAAAATCAAGGACCTTTCCAGTTTGTTGGTATCACCAAGGAAGCGTTTAAAGGAACTCAACAGGTTCTTGCAATCTTTGTTCAGACAACCAGCTGCTGTCACAAATATGAGCCCGGTCCTCGAATTCTTTGCTGCTTCTCCCGTCGTCATGGATGATGGTCGCCCACCTATCCATATTTCGTCACCACCACCACCACCGCCACCAGAAGAGCAAGATGATGATGAGCAGCAGAAACACCGAGAGCTATTACTTTATCCAGCACCGTCACCATCGTCTCTTCTGTCACCACCATCAGCGGTACCTACGCCTACTTCCAGCACTAATAGCTTCACGAGTCTTTTTGCGCTTTGGAAACCGAGTCGTAAATCATCCTCTTCTTCACTCTCGTCTCTCTGTTCCCAAGTTGCCAAAGTGTTTCCTTCACTGTCTACACCTCCCTGCGCATTCCCGCGTCGAGGAAGCAGGACTAGCACGACCACTGTGGAAAATGTGGCCAGCAGCAACAATAACAACAGCAATGTAGCAAGCGCAAGCAGCAGTTGCGGCACGACCGGTCGAGACTCGGTGGTGGATTGTATATTAAAATGTAAAATAGTTTACGACTTGGAAAACATCATCATCATTCAACTTGCTCGTCATAAAAGTACTACTACACTTGAACAGCTCAAGGAGCGTATTGTACAAAAGTTTGACGGTCAAATCCCGGCACTGGACAAATCCAGTGCTTTTGACCTCGTGTACGATGATGCACGATCCTCGTCTGCTTTGTCTATCCTATGTCAACCGGTGACCGATCGAGCTGTCATAATTTCTCAAGGAGCTCACTTTGAGCATTTGATGAATAACAAATGGGCACACGTCAACAAGATAACGTTACGGTGCGTGCCTGCCGGTCAGGAGAGCAGCAAAAAGGAAATGTCTGGTGTCTAAAGTAGTAATAATATGTATCTTCTGCTCTCATTGATGTCCTCCTCGTATTTGCTACACTTTGTGTTTATATTGTCCATTTTTCATTCCACACACACACACACGCACGCACAATTTTTGATTTCTATAAAGCCTTATAAAAGAAGAGATTTTTAAACAAGGCTGTGAGTTTGTACAATGATACAAGCAAGTTGATGTTGTCGTTGGGTATGAATACTAGATATATATACGTTTACCGGTCCATGGAGAAAAAAAGCGGGATCCTTCATCCATAGTTTGCATCCTTACTACATATGCTGCTACGAGATCTCCTTAAGCCGGCACCGATCATTTAGGTGATCATTTAGGTGATCGTTTAGGTGATCGTGTCATGTAGAAACTCACTTTTGCACTTTTGGGACAAGCAACTCCTTGAGAGACACGACGTTAGAAAAATAGCCTTGCCCAAGTAAAGAGCGACTTTGCAGGCAACTTTTGGCACTGTCAAATCAAAAGAGATA